>SRMA01026749.1:0-18547 GCA_007224835.1 Danionella cerebrum
TCCTAGAGATTTCGTGTGATCACTATGAACTATAGCAGTCTCATTTGAAGGCCTCTGTAATGTTAAATTGCAAAGCTTTTTTGGCATCATTATTGTGAATTTTGTGTTTATTTGTGTTCACCACTGTGTTTTATTTTTCCCGTCCTCTTTTGGAGCTTCACTAATAGTTATTCTCCTTATTATTTTAAGTCTCTCAATTGTGTTATTCTGTACTTTGATTGTTTTAGCATTACTCCCCCTTACCCCTAGGCATTAACAGCCATGGAATGTAACAGTAACATATCAACAGTTTGTTGAATTTTGACGTTTCAAAGTTGTTAACGCAGCCATACAATGCCCGTTTGGGATAAAACTTGTCAAATGTGTTAAGAGTCTGAAACCTATTTAGTAGATGTGAAATTTGTAAAACTTACATTAGAGATCAAGACATATAAAAAAGTAAAAAGGAGCAAGTTTCCAAAATCATCAGGAAGAGTTATTTTGCACATGCTGTACTTTAAAAAACTCGTCCTAGAGATTGAGTCTGTTCACATCCAAACTCCACCAGGCTTATCTTAAGGCATAAGAGATGTATGATAGCAAATAGGGGTGTAACAGTACGTTAAAATTGTATTCGGTTCGGTCCAGTGTCTTGGAGAGTTCGGTTCGGTTAGGTACAAAAAAATAAAAACTTACATAATCTTTATTTTGAAAAGCTGCCAATACACAATAGAATTCTTGCATAAAATAAATAAAAGTGACACATTTGGGTGATATTTTAAATAAATTGCACTCTTTATAAAGAAAAACACATTTTATTAAATAAAAAATGAAATACTGCAACTAGTTAGGACCTGAAAACTTTTAACACTAGCAACAGCTTCAGCTTGTATATAAACAAAACTAACTATTCAAGTTTTAGGCTAAAAGATTAACCTATCCACATTTTCTGAAGAGAGCACAGATCTGGTTGCAGTGACAATATCTCCAGCAGTAGAAAATTTGTGTTGCCCGATCTCCGTGGAACAATGTCGGCATACAACTTTAAATTTATCCACTCGTCTATCCCCGTTATGTATTTTAACAGGGAAGCCAAAGGCGATTTTCCGCACGGACGCTATTGAGTGTCGCGCAGTACAGCTGCACGTCCCTCAATAGTGTCCGTGCGGAAACTCGCCTAGGAACATGGTTCCGCTGCGCTTAATATCGCGCTAATAATACATTTATATTATTTAATACAAATACCGAATACCGAAACGGTACGCAAGTGTCCCGAACCGAACAGGCCGTACCGAAACGGTTCAATACATACCGTGAACCGTTACACCCCTAATAGCAAAGACTTTCTGACTATGTTCACACGGCAACTGTCAAAAGTCAACACTTTGCTATGAAGAGGAAATTGTTGTAAGTTATAACCCTGATACAATTTCTCATCGGTCCCAAATTTACCAACCAAGTTAACAGTCTATGAATGAAAACATCTACACTGCACACTCTTGGTAATATTGCCACCAAGTGGCCACAGGAGGAGTAACGCTTAATACTATTAAAGTACTTCTTTTTTTTTTTACCAATTTTGACATGCGTGACGAGAATCTAGGCCAAAACAGTACCTAACAATATTTGTACTTTATTTTGAATTATTCAGACTCAATAGCACCACCTGGAGTCATTTTGGGGGCATTTTCAGATATGGTTTTCATTATTTGATTTGCATATTTTGTCCAATAATTACCTTTATTGTTCAACATAATTGTATACATATTCCAAACAGGAATTGGTGTGGTGCATATTGCAACAAACTGGCCACAGAGAGACAATGGTGCCAGAGGGGGACAAGCCCTTTCATCGCGGTTTGCAGTTTTAATTACAATATTGATTGCAAGTTTGACTAACATACACTTCACAGAATATTTTTTGTAACTACAGATTTAATAAATTGGCAAAAAAACAGGATATCAATCCAATGAGACCTGTAAAAAACTAATACAGGCATTGTAAACAAGAAACAACCAAACCCACAGATTCAGGCAGTGAAAATGCCCCAGTATATGCATGGTCACCGTCTGAACATACGCTACATCTGGCAGATAAAATGCAGAAGAACACAACGATCTTCACCTTCACAATGTCAAGGCTTTAATAGAAAACATATGTTACAGGTTAAACCTTCATAGCATCATTTTTGAACCTTTTAACCAACTGAAGTCAGTGCCAGATGGTAGCGTCTCAATGGTAATCAAGGTTGCAGTAATTCGAGGCAGACAGGAGATGCTACCTCTCGAGAACGTAAAACAAAGCAGAGATTAATGACTGATATAGGCCACTAAGAGGGGTGGGCTGGAGGGGATAAGGAGGTGCAGGTTAGATGGATTGATCCCGGGAACCTCTGCTGATTAAATTAGATACAAGCATATTTATCAGCCATCTGTCATCGGGGAAGAGCAGCATAGACAGGAGAAAGAAGGCAGTACATTATCTCAACACATCTGGCACAGTAAACAGCCGGCTGTCTCACAGCCCAATATCAACGACAGCGGGATCAAGCTCTCCTGATTAAACCAGCAAATTTATTGGACTTCACTTCACCTTCTCAGAGCGAACACACACTGATCTTTTCTCCTCATTTAGTCATGCCCCGTGCTGATCTTTGAAATGTATAGGAAAAAGAGTTTGTGAGGATTTTTTTTTTAAAAGAAGAACCTCATTTACAGATGGACAATAAAGAATAGCCGCTTACTGACATTTAATAAATGTTTTGATTATATTTAAAACTTGAAGGGGTAATAAACAGGGGAAACAACTTTAACATTTATATTTTCTCCAAAATCTTTTCCCAAAGCTCTATATCGAATTCTGTTTATATCACTTTCGTTTGAAAAATAGAGAACAAAACATTGTGAAACAATGATCTTACCAAAATAATAATAATAAAAAAAATGTATTCAGAATTTACACAATAGCAGCATTTCAATCCACATACTTTTATACACATTTTGGATTATTACATAAAAAAGACCTGGATGGAAACACAATGATGCGAGTAGGATAAAGTTTTCATCTAAAAACATAACCTATGTTGGAAATACCAGTGGCACATCAAATAAGTTGTGTGATTTTACTTCATGTGACCCAGCAATTTTATTTTGATGCCAATTTATGAAGATTTTTTTCTCTTGTATTTGTTGGAGGAAACGATTTGCGCATAAATTTATTGTTTAAAAGCTATTGTTTATTAATTGTCTGTATTCAATCTCTACTTTGCTTAGTGGCACACACATCATCGTGGTTCTGTATGATACTTAAAATTCAATACGTCTAATGACTTGAATCTATGGCTTGGCACAGAAAAATATCCTTGTCCTTCAGGAACTGTGCTAAAATCGTCAATAAACCAGAATCTCCTTTTATCCAAGGTGAGCTTTAAACCTGTGTCTCAGGCCCAATCAAACAGTGATTGAAAACTATGACAAAGTGCTTTAAAATGCCCATTAAACTGGAAACTGCTGTACATGAGCCATCACCATTCCCTCACTTTCATTGCAGGCCAATTTCTGACAGCCACTGCACCTTTAGTGTCTTCCATGCACAGGTGATGGCTGGAATAGAGAGACAAAAGCAGTTATTCGAGGAATGAGAGAGCGAGTAAGAATCAGAAGGGTGCAATAAAACTGACTAGAGAAGACTTAACCGTTTAACAGCTTAAACTACAATTTTGATATTTCACAAAAATAAAGAGCTGCAGTAGTCATGGCATGCTTGCAACTTTAGTCAACTAAAGTATTGCAGCATTTAAGTGAAAGTAAAAAGTAATAGACCAAAAGAAAATGGTTCTCTGGAGTAATGTTCTAATAGTGCTCACAATTTTATGGTTTATCAAAAACTGTAAACTAATAAGGAAACATCATAAGTCATTATCTAAAAATATAAAATATTTATTTGAAAGCAATTCTACGATTTCATCACAATTATATGTAGTTTAAGTGACTTTTTTTTTAAGCTAAACTTGCTTTCTTTACTAGAACGTTTTTTGTCATTCAGTTCAAGGCCGTTGTTAGAGACCAAACAACTCGACAGTAAGAACAAGATAACAATAACTTATTCCTTCTCAAGGTTCATCCTATTTCCTGATGTGCTGCAGGAATAAGTTCTATGCTCATGCAAAAATAACTTCTTAAGAGAATCAAATTACCTACTGGGAAAAATTTGAGATCAACTGTAATAAACATTTAGGATTATGTAAATGGTAAAAATACTAGACATTCATTCTGATTCAGTTTTGCACATGTTAATGCCAAGGTATGTCAATTCTAACATCCACAGCATTAATACAGTGAGCAATGAGGAAATATAAAATTATGTAGTTTTTTTTCTGTCTTGAAACTATACAGCATTCAAGCTTAACATGTAAAAGCAATCTTTTGTCATTCTTAAATTAGTTTGAAGTGTCAAGACACCCTAGAACCATTTTTTTCCTGATAAATTAACATGTAAACATTGGTCTCTGTCTGCTAAAAACTGTAAACTATTTACTTTATTTTAAGGAAAGGGCAAACTCTCCATTTTTCCAGTCATTACTTTACCCAATGGTTTTGTGAATGAGTTGAAACATATGTATGTATGCGATTGGAGCCCACATGAGCCTATAGTCTTTGACAGTGAGTTAGAGTTTAGTTTGGAAAGTTAGTTTGTTACTTTGTGACATTACTCACTTTTAAAAAGAGTATTTTCACATTTTCTATGCTTGGCTCCAAGTTTTTTTTTTCAAGACTGGGGTGTTGAGACCCTTTAAAGATGAGACTGTGTTAACTTCCTCTGAAACCCTGTGAATAAGCAAATATTTGTAAAAGAATTGAGTGCAAAGCAGTTGCATCCTCATTTCATCATCATGTAGATGGAAAATGAGAAAAAAGAAAAAAAAGATTTAAATGCCAGCCTTAAGGCACTTAAAAACGGAAACCCTGAAGCTTTCGACAACTGAACTGATGCTGAACCCATTTAATGTTAAATTGCTTTCCTTAGTTTGAATTTAACTAAGATTATACATCTAAAGGTAGAACTTTTTGACCCATAACTGAACTGAAAAGTTTTTAAATCATGTTTAGAGGAAAAACATGAAGGAAAATTAATCAGACATTAATTAAAACTTCAGTATTTTATTTAGCCACAGTAAACAGACATTTATCTAGCAATAGCACTAAATGACTACTAGTCAACAAAATGCTGCTACTCTACATCTCAGAGAGAGATCTAATCTCATTTTCCCAACTTATATGATTTGAAATAATATTAAATCATAAATACTGCTAGAAAAATGTTTTAAACGTGTTGATGCTACAGAAAAAAAGTGCAAACAGCAATTCTGCAGCACACTATATTCCCTATCAAGCCTTTCCCTTCCTTACTACGGGTACGAACACTATAAACACTGCAGCTGATCACAATTCTATGGCATATCTTTGTCCTAGATGCCCCACTCTAGTCAAAAAAGGAAAGTGATTTTATGACCAGGTATGGAGTGACCCATACGAGGAATTTGTGCTATGCATTTAACCCTTTTAAGTGCACTCACCCGGAGGAGCAGGCAGCCATCGTTGCGGTGCCCAGGGAGCAGTGGCGGAATCTGGTTACTTGCACAGTTGTGGTAGTCAGGTTTTCCACACTTACCCCACTTTCAGAGCTGGGGATCATACTACTGATCACCTTATCCACTCGGCCACAACAGGCTGGTTCTAGCCCCTGGCAAATTGATGCATCTCCAAATGAATGTCTAAACAATTTAACTAGCAGGTTAATAATATGATAATTTTATAAAATGCCTGACTTTGTATCTGAGTATTGATTTTCGATGGCTGGTAATAAGGGATGGGTATGTAACCCGGGTGAATACCAATGGTATAGTAACCAGACCAAAATGAACATAAACAATCTGTGAAATTCCAGAATTAGGTGTTCACCCGTAACAGCACTAGCAAACACACACAGTCACAAAGCATCTGACCTCCGCCACGACTTCACTGCACTCCCTCAGTGAGGGATTGCATGATAAAACAACAATTAGAGATCACTCAGAGCAGAGAGTTACGAGAAAAACACAACTCCAACAACATCAACAGTATATCATCTTGTAGAATCTGAAACTGTCACACATGAACGTCTGTAAATCTTGTAAGATTTCACAAAATCTTTATACTGTACACAAAAAAAAAAACATGGACAAACAATTGATGTGGTAGAAAATAAAAATCATAACCTTTGGTTGCCAGATAAGATCTACTTGAAAACTCCTTGTAAGATAGCGTTGACAGAGATTTAATAAATCCACAAATTTAGCTGTTTATATTAGATGTTATCCTTAAAACAAAGGAAAGAGTAATTAATTTAACGTACAGATGATAAAACAGGGCTATGTGTGTGATAAAGTACGAAAAAAATATTTAAAATTAGAAACTAATAAGTTCTTGTACAAACTTTCATATAATCTTTACATATAAATAGCAGATCCATATGCTAAATTAATTAATTTAACACTATCCATCCACCGAACTTGATCCTAGCCTCACCAACCCTTTTGTTCAAAAGAAAGTTCATGTGCCTTGATGGTCACTGGTGCTTTAACCTCAGAGATCTTCAGCACTAGGGGCGATCACTGTCTCTTTCTTTTCACACAAACAGACACGATAAGCTTTGCATAATGCTTGTATCCAATTAGCAAACCTTACACTTCCCAATGTATGGTGAGGGCTCAGAGCTTAATGCAATTACAGCAGTGAGACGAAACACTGTGCAGGAAGGCAGATCCCAAATCCTCAACCCACTGTGCACTGGCCTAGATTTTACATCCCTCCAATCAGCATTCAAAACTCCAACCGTGAAGTCACTCGAATTCCAATAAAGGAAATTGACCATTTCATCTGCTTTAGAATTCACTAAGGACATACAACGTTGTAGCAGTAATCTGTCAAAACATTGCCATTTTTTTTTACACTAAACCATACTTAAATATATTTAATTAGAAGTCTGACTTGTAAATAACAAATACCTCACCTCTGTACTTTTTTGTTTCATGCTTCTTTAGCAATTGCATTAAAAATGTCTTGATATCTAATAACTATCTAAATCAAGAGAGAAGCCAATCAATCAACACACCAAACTAATCAATCAACTCATCCACAAACAAACCAACTAATCAACCAATCAAAAAACACACCCACCACCACCACCGCATCAACCAAACCAATCAATTTACACATCACATGCCAAATGACTAAGACACAACCAATAAACACACCATCCAAACAACCAATAAAACAACACACCAACCAACACACCGGCCACATTATCAACCAAACCAATCAATCAATCCACACACCAACCAACAAAACACACAAAAACACCACCCAACCAACCAAAACACCAACAAACACACCAACCACCACATCAACTAAACCAATCACCTACGAACCGATAACACACCAACCAACCAACCAAAAACAAACACACCAACAAACACACTCACCACAATATCAACCAACCAACTAATAAAACACACCATCCACCAACCAAAACACACCAACCAACACACCCGCCACATTATCAACCAAACTAAATACCGGTAATCCACACACCAACCAACAACACATCATCCACCCAAAACACGAACACACCCACCAAACACCAACCAACCAATAAAACACACCATCCAACCAACCAAAACACCAAGAAACACACCCACCACCATATCAACAAAACTAATCAATACACATTGATGTAATCTCAATGCAATGAGAGTACACGTCAGTGAAATCACTTAGTCACCAAAGAAACAACATCTTCAGTTCCGGCACTTTGAGTGGACATCTGGAGAGCTGCAGGGCTCAATACTCATCCCGCTTGCTTCACTCAGTGTAAGCTACCACTGACAGCAACTGGTGCGGATGCAAGGCTAGCTAAGGACGAGACACAGTTTAGAGCACATCAGCTGTTGTTCCATTCCATTACCGACAGTAACTTGAGGGACATGACTCTTTTCATCTAACTGCTCACAAAAAAATCTCCTTTAGCTTTACATTTGATGACAATCCAAGAGAAAGGAAGAAACTTAATTCCTTAAACCTTTAGATAATCACTGAAATGCTCACAGGAAAAACCTCTCATCATGCGATTGCTGAACCTTTATGACTTAAAGCTAATCTTAAAGACTGGGTTTAATTTATTAGAGCATTTTATTTAGATCATATTATATACCCTTATAATTTTACTAATATTATAACATTGTTACTATAGTTTTAACATTACCCCTACTAATATACTTATTCGTAATCACATTACTTTCTGACAAACAATAATCCAATTACAGCCAACATCTTGAAAAGAAAACACAGGTATGTGCTAATTAAATCCTTTTTTAGATTGTTGAATTTCAGTTTGATTCATGAGCATATACTTACTGAAGAATGTAAAATAACAATTACGCATTTTAAAGCTTTATTGGCCATCATTGGGAATTTACTATAGAACAAAATTAATTTTTTTTTAATACGTTTCTGGGCAGCAACTTCCAGTTTGACACACTGGCACATACACTGCTGACTTTGGGAACCACAGAGTCTCTCTGTGACTCTAAATTGCTAACAGCTAACTGGCCTAATTTCCCATATCTCACTATGAGTGTGTGTGCGCGTGTGCGTGTGTATATGGAAAGACATTATTCTCTTCAGAGAATACTCAATCTCTTGAACGTTAAGGGGAGAAGAAACGTCCCTATATTTTCTACAAACACATACTATAGTTATGAATGAATATTACTGGGTAATTTTTTTACCTAATGTAGTTATGGATAAGTTATTTTGTTTCTTTTCTTGCTACTCTTTTGAGAAAATATTAGATGGTTTCCGACTATTAAGACAATCTTTTGATCTAAAATATTCAAAGAACCACTACTGTAAGATCTTTCATGCAGACTGTGACATAGCTCTACATCCGGTTTGTGTTTAAAGCAAGATTGTGCTTTATGCATCATGTTATTGTCTTTAATAAGAAAGAAATGAATTTTAAATATATATATATATATAAAGGGTACGCACATGATGTCACAGTACTTGGAATTCACGGAGTGAATGGTAAAAAGCCTACTCGTGCACTAGCAGTGAATGTGTGCTAATTTGCAGAAATGCTGAAAAAAGGAAAAGCTGTTGTGCCATTGACCGATTACACTGATTTTTCAAAGACGTTAAGGATACCATTCTAATGAAATCTAATGAAATGAGAAGCAAATGATTTGCTGCAAATTGAAGAAAAAAAAACTGGATTTGTGGTGGTCATTTAATTTTTGGTAGTCTGACAAAAAGGCACTAAATGTTAAAATCACATGCCAGGTCCGTGGTGGTTGAAATAACTTTATTCAGAATTAATGTTAAGTGGTGTGTCATTTTGTTGCGCTGCAGCGCTGTATTATTTTGGCGTTAGTAATACAAGGTAGTGCCCTTTCTAGGTGTATAAATAAGCAATATAGAAAAGTCACAAAATCCAATTTACGGCCATATCTCAAGTCCACAGGAAGTTGGTCATCTGGCAAGAGCATGGGAATCACGTTCAAGTGCAATTTTTAACTTAGGCAAATAATTATCAGAATAACTTGATAAAATAAAATAAACTGAACTATTTTACTGCTTGTTTTTTTGTCATTTACAGAAAACAAATATTTTGTTGGGGAACAAACTAATAAAATTTATTTATTTGTGTATTTTTATGCTTGCTGTATCATAATCTATTTGAAGTCACTAATTATGAAGAGTCTTTGGTAGCAGAGGGTTCATGGTCATGCCTGTTTCAAGAGGTACGTGGCTGGAAAAAGTTTGGGTACCACCTATCTATAGAAAAATCAAGTGTCTCTCATCAACCACAAAAATGAGTGCAAAGATGCCCGAAACACTCCATTAGTCTGTTGAGTGAGGAAGAGCACCGGCTCATGAAATGAAATGGGTCAGCTTGAGTATGCTGTGGGCGTTTGGAGGGTCATTCTCTCAAATGCTTCTACACCGACTGGCCTTGACACACATGACTTGCAAGATCAATGAGGGATAAACGAGCAGAGTGAGAGAGAGAGAGATGTGAATCTCTTCTCCGGTACAGCAGGTTCCAGAGACCCCTGGGGCTAATTATGAAGATGGTAGTTAGTTGTTACAGCTGTATTCTGTATTCCGTTTAGTCTCAGTGTTACAAAGAAAAGGATAATATAAAAGAAGCACCCTTAAGAAGTGGTCAAGCAGGACATACTTTCCAACAATTGCTTCTGAAAGTGAATAGGAATAATAACATGATTGAGCAGCTCCTAAAGACTAAGGGCACATACTTGAGTGCCCTTAGAGCTTTGATTCTAAATCCCAGTTAAGACGTTTAATCTTGCCCTGCATAATAAAAAGACATAAGGGGTCTACTGAATGTACTAAGAGTTAACAAAGATTGATTTGGATATATTTATAAAAGCACTAATCAAAAGACTTAATAGGGAAATATGTAAATTAACCAGTGGTACAGTTAAACATTGGATTTTTTTGTTAACTTGGATAGCAAAGAACATGTTGGTCAGTTGCTGGATTCTGCTCACAAGATATGAACCTTTACAACCAAAAACCTGGATGCATATTATATTCAAATTATCTGAGGAAAGAACTTTCAGAGAATGCTTTGTCTCAGGCCTTGAGCTGCTGGAGATCCACTACAGCATTAAATGGACAGCTTGCTTCCTAAGCCACAAGCACAGGCAATTCTAGACCTCTCAGTGAGCTAATTAAAAAGACCAGTCTGTTATCAGACTCATGCTGGTCCCTCTAGAGGCACTGGCTGAAAGAGGATTGAAGTCAGTCATTAATAATTCTGCATATCCTCTCTACAGTACTCCACCCATGAACAAACACAGGTTTAACCTCTCTATGCATAATGCCCTTGGGGACTATTCTGCCTGCAAGCATAAAAACACTATACATTCATCACTAATCATTTCATAGATGCCATAAGATGGAAATTTAAATCAAGTTTTGGTTTGATTTTTAAAGAACATGAGAGACTGATTTGGTGAGGCTGCCCTGAAGCAACTGCTAAAAAGTATTCATAAACTTTTTTTTTTTTCAATTTTATAAAATTTAAATGTCTTTTAGGCCACCGCAATCAATATTCAGTTGTCTAGCTATGCCAGTGACTTCAAATTCAAATTGTTCAAACTACACTGAACGATCACTGATCGGAAAAAAGAACATGATGCTACCGTATAGAGCAAATCAACCAGAGTAAACACTATTACCTTAGCATGCCTGAAACATTCAAATTCTTTTCTTTAAACCCAGGAAATTGGCAACAGTCCACTCTGGATCTGTGGAGAACATCCCTGTTTTCTGACAAGGGCAGCACTGGCTAATTGGCCTATTGATTTCCTGACAGGCGACGGCTTTCCTGGCTCAGCTGTTGGCTCATGCCTCATATGAAGTGGACAGATAAAGGCACGGTGGGACATTATTGAACGAATCCACTGATAAAATATTAGAACAAGTCTCAGTTTTTCGCATTTTCCTCAAATAAGACACATGCGTTTCCTCTTACTCTTCAATTCGGATTTCAAAATTTCCTGAAAATCCCACTCCTTTTATAGTAAATGAAAGAAGACATTCGTAGCAGTTTAAAATGTAATATTTGGCATCACAGGGTTTACAAATGCTTTTTAGGTGAGATTCAGATAATTTATGCAGAATAGTTTATGCAGAATAACATAGTTATGGCGGCACGTGATTGAGTAGGTACCACTGTGGCCTTCCAGTTAGAAGGTTGTCAGTTTGAGGCTCGTCGGTGACCTTCCTGGAAGGAGTTTGCATGTTCTCCCAGTGCTTGCATGGGTTTTTTATCCAGGTACTCCGGTTTCAACCACAATCAAAAACTTGCGGTTGGGTTAATTGAATAGTCTAAATTTTAAGGACCAGGTAAAAACGAAAGCGAGCAATTGTACTGAGAAATATTTTGGTTGAAATAATAAGAAAAACTTGAGAAAAAAAAAACATTTCGGACAGAAATAAGATAAGATTTGATCTTTCACTGGAATTAGTGTTCAAATTATTATGAAAATATCCTAAAAGATGGGCTAAACCCATTTATCTATTATATCTATTTATCTATTTATCATGATGTTAAATTAATGTCATAACCAGTGCTTATTCTATTTACCCATTGAGTTGTGACCAGGACAACTTTAATTCAGCTTTGCAAAATTCATCCACAAGCAATGAGGAGAGTGGGCATAGATCATCCTTTGATGCTAAAAGGAAGGATATTACAAAAACATCAACAGTGACAACACTGATTGCACATCACACACATTTTCTATGATGCCAGAGGTCATGGTTCTTTAGTAAATGTGCTCAGAGACAAACTAAAAGTAACATTTTGAACACAAATATGAAAATGACCATGTTTACTAATATGGAAGCACCTTTGCTCATTGGGTGATAAACACATCATGTTGAGTAGTGGCCTTAAGGCACTTCCAGAATGGATCACTCACCAAATGAGGGAAGACCAAGGTCAGCTGTTGCACTGAGGCTTGCTGTAAATAAATCTTGTTCTAAAAAACCAAGCAATGCATTCTAGTTCTTCTGTTGAAAAACATCTCTGACTAAAGCACAACTGTAAATCTACTACGGTGATTTATTATTCCCAACTGATGACGCACACATCACAATCGCAGAAAAGATAAATCATCTGCAAAAACCCCAATAATTCACTTTTCAATGTTTGCAGTTCATTTTTCATTCACTCAACCCAAACACGAGTCGATTGTTCTGCAGATCCTTCAACTCTATTTCAGTGGTAATTGCCATTTCAAGCAACAAAGGTCTCATCCATATTTTGAGCGCGTTGGCACGTTTAATTATGAGATGGAAGGAGAAAGAAAATGTGTGTTCTACTTCTTTCTGACAGTCCATCACACACTGTTCCTAACACGTATGGCTGCTCAGTCTTTCACTCCATCCCGTACCCTTCACTCAAGGAATACATTGGGTCTATCTCTATTCCCTCAGCCCTCAATTTTTCTGTCCATTCTGCAACTTTTAAAAATCCTATGATGCGGTTGTTAAAAATAAAGCTGTTTGTTGGTTCTTTTTTTTGTTAGTTTTTTTCAGCATGCCTCTAACATTTGACATTCTGACCTACAAATTCAAGGTTTAGGCGAATGACTCTCATTGTAGCATGTGAAGAATCACAGCATTTGACGGATGGTCTTCCGAGACCTCTCTGCATCACAGGCTATTTTCAGCTCTCAGTCAATCTCACCTCCTCTGTTCACCTAGTCAAGCCCTGCCTTGAAATGCCATTTAAACATGACAGTACAAACCGGGGACACTACATCAGATTTTAAGCCATAAACCAAAGCCAAGCCAACTATTATTTTGTCAAAACATTTATTTTTGTTATCCGAGATGCTAACAGAGTTGCAAAAAAAAGAAAGATAAAAAAACATTCAAAATCTAGAAAAAAAGGAAAAAAGTTTTAGAATGACGTTTCTTTAACTGATAAATGTGCCTATATCATTTATTACGATAAAAAAGAACATGATAATGTAGCCTTTTATAAAAAAAAAATCTAAAATATGCATGTTATATAATGTTTAAGTATGCCATTGGATAAATAATATTTAGGATCATGAGAAGAGTGTAGTTGCACTTTAAAAACTTTAAAGCTCGGAAATCTGGCTGATAAGCAAGTGATCACATACTTTTGACGGAGAAATTTACAAAGAAATTGTTCAAAATTATCCCATGTGATTTCCTGAATATTATGGAAATTACATCATTTTAATTCAATGTTCCATGGCTATAATCAGACAAAAAACTAGGCTTATCGTTTAATGTTCCACATATTAAATTAAGTTTTGAACAACAAAGATGTTTGACATGAAAACTGAATGATGCACTTTAGCACAATGTAATAAGATCCAGTTACGCTGAAAAACAAACACATTAAAAGCCCTTTGCATTCAGCTTCTAGAACACATAAAGCCAGGAAAATGACAAAGTTATTATTTGATTCAGTTTAGACACACAGTGCTATGTATGTAGCACAAAAGACTACACCAAGCAACATCTGTTTGGAGGCAAACAAAAAGAGCTGCTGTTTACACGCAGTGCAGCTCAGCACCCCATGACAATTCCACCAAATTACTCAGCTTGAGTGTTACAGCGAGCCATTCATGACTAATTCATTAGGATCCCAAAATACACTCCACAACCCGCTAATGACCTTTGAAAGGTCTTTTATTTCTAACCCACAAGCAAAAGAAGTCTCAACTGATGCAAACAACTTTGGAATACACAAAGACTTGAAATTAAGGCATGTTACAAGCAAAATTGACTTAAAAAAAAACTTAAGTCTTGTCGTTCTGAATGCTGATGTTCTATAGACAAAACTGAAAGCTGAGAGAGGAGAATCAAACTAAGATGCAATTGTTTGAAACAAGCAGCTGTGTGAGACAAAATGATAAATGGTTCTGTTTATTTGAGCACATTTCAAGAAGATGAGCAAACATTATTTTATATTTTACAAATTAGAAGCTCTTTGCTTTTTTCTGTACAAATTAAAATTGTATTACTTTAAATCCAACAACATGAAAACAAACAGATGCTTCATAAACTGAGATACCTTTGCATTGTTTAAGGCCACAAACAATGCAGTATGTCTAGACTTAGAATAAAACAAAGAGTAAAAGAACAAATGAATACTGAAGACAGAATGGAAGTCTGGAGCAAAGGAAGCGAAGGGGAGGTGATCATTAAAGTGCTCAGTCATGGAGCCTGACAAAATGACTCAGTTTGGTAATTATTCAGCATCTCCACCAGAAAAACTGTGCATGCCTGACAGTTTTAGAACACTGTCAAACCTGAAACACAATTACCGAAATGCACAACACGGCATATGTTTGTGTCTAAAGCTTGAATCAATCTCTTGTTTGAAGCAGAGAGAGAGTAATGCCGTGCTCATTTTTGAGAGAACAATGTTCCATTGTGGAAAAATGACGACCTTCTAAAAATGGCAAGAAAGGGGAGAAAAGTGAATCAGAGATGAACCCTTCTGGGAACAGATGGAAACGAAATGTTCTTGCGTCCAAAATCCTTTCTTCATCACAATCTTGGATCTCAGTACAAATCAGGAAAATTAAATCCATCATATTAGTTGTATTGTATTAAACAGTAAAACTTTTTTTACTTCATAAATAAAAAACAAATTTCATTTTGTACATATGGAACATAAAAAAATGCATAAAGATAATGTTTGCTAATTATTATGTTTGTATAATTATAATTTATGATTCTATGTGCGTGTAGACAAATGTTAAAGACACCAACCACCTGGAGGTGCATGATTTGAAATAGGTCAGCATTGCATCAAATGATGGTCCTTATATCTAAGACAATGTGAATTATGAAATAAATCACAATGGCAACATGTTTAACCAACTATTTTTTAAATGTAAGTACGTTACAGCCTGACTTCAGAGATCCGAGCTTCAATGTGCTTGGATGTTCAATACGAACAAACACAGAACTAAAAGTGTTCAAACAGCCTTCTCAATGCCTTTTGAATGTTAAATGATACATAGTGACATTTTACATGATACACTGAGCCTAAGATATATTGTAATAACTCTACTGAAAACCTAAAAAAAACATTTGTGTTAAAAGGGTTCATATGTTCCATTCACATAATCTATCTGTTTGTGGTTTATAGAAGACAATATGGGGCTATAGCAAAATACAGATGAGAAGGCCAAATAAAAACAGAGCACCATGCACTCAATGGTAGATTGTGGTCATAAAATTGATAACAAATTGTGAGAATCATCATCAGACTCTATTTTACAGCGTCTAATAAGCAAAGGAGGAAATAAAGAAGGTCTTAATCCAAATTATTCAGGTCTAAAGCTTGAAGGAAAAGATATGCTCTTGGGACAACCACCACTGATACAACAGAAGCATAATAAATCCTGCCAGCCATGCAGATTTATCTGTTCTTGCTCTGTGAGCAACTTTAAAAATCTCCGGGTCAAAAAAAAAAAAAAAAAAAACCTCACAGGAAGAAGTAGATTTCATTTCAGGTCAGAAGTATAATGTAGAGCAGGGGTACTCAAATATAAACTTGAAAGGTCCACTTACCAAATTTGCATTTAGTCCAAGGTTCAGAAAGCTTCAGAAAAAAAACTGAAATCCTCAAAACTGCAGAACGATACACAAAATATGGTAGGTAGACCTTTTTGCTGTTTTTATTTTTTTATTGAAGAATAAAGTTTATTAGAGTAAATGCCAGGGGGAATATGGTTACATAAAGAGCAGAATCATCTGAAAACAAGCAGTACTTTGCAAAACTCTAGACAAAATTACATTATAATAAGCCATCATATAAAAATATTAAATTGGTTACATATATGAATGCAATTTACAGCTTTTCTTATTTATCAAATTGGATATAGATTTCAAATACCAGGTAAACTCAGATTCTAATATGAGAAATAGAGGTTTGCCATCACTGCTGCAGTCTCTGCCTCAAACGTCACACCCACTGAACGTCTGATGCGTTTGGAACAGTTTGGCAACACTGATTGATTTACCATAACCGGATTCCGCCGAGAAACAAAGTGCAAACGTATGCTGAAAATGAGCGATTAACAAAAAAATACTGGATTCACAGAAGTATGTGAAGTGCAGGGTGTACACTCTTTAAAAGATATCCAGGAGTTTTGTTTAAAGCAGTTATTTGAGTGAAAAAGATATGTTTTGACCTATTAGCCGAATGCTAGCCGATTTGCATGTCCGTTGCTGTGGTGACATTCTCACACCGCAAAATGAAATGTGATTGGTCAGTCAAATGGACTCATGGGTGGGAGGTCCGACTCCATGAGAAAACAGCTCTGTGATTGCACATATAGGCGACAGAGCTGAAAACTAGTACAACCTTCAAAGATATACATCGCAGAATCACAATTGTGCGCTCAATTAAAACTAATTTGGATTATGATTAAAGTAGCTTGTTGGCTTTGGGATCTTTCCAAATGTAACCAAATTTAATGTCTGGGTGCGGAATACAGACCAAAGTATTCAGTAGGTAATAAACATGTTTGTACAGAAGACAAATTTTAAGAGGACCATTGTCAAATTTCCTAGAAATAGTTTGGGAAATGCCAACGAATTCTGTATTCAATGCCCTAAATGTAAAAATTATGATTTTCTGAGAAACTCAGGATATGATGCAAGCATTTAACTCTTGGGAGTGAGCATTTTGCATTTGTAAGACAATGCATTTCCAATTGGAGGACTTCATTGCAGGCATATGTGTATACGGCTATTAATTGTAAAAATTTCCTCTGTTGACATGGCGGGTGCCAATGGTTCAAAACAACTCAGTCTTCGACTTCAGCAGAACCCTGAAAACTGCTTTTGCTGCTTCTGAATTCGAAATCACCAACCATAATTAAAGTTTGCGTTGTTGTGAACTGTGTCACGAACATAGATCATAACGTTTAGTATCTGCTCTGTTTCTACCCAGTCACACCAAAGCTATGATACGCTTACCGGCACATAAGACGCACCCAATTTTAAAAGAGGAAGATCTAGAAAAAAAAAGATTCTGAACCAAATACTTTTGTAAAATATTTTATATCAACTGTGTAAAAGTTAACAGCCAAACATGTAACATGAACAGACAGTAAACAGTAAAAGTAACAAAAAAAAGGCTGTAATGTTTTACTTTGCCCCCACTCATCACTCTAAAGTCCACCATTCGTTATCACCATCACTGTTCCAGTGCAACATTGTCACTACATTACTAATAATAGCCAGTAACATTGTCACTAAATTACTAATAATAGCCAGTAACATTGTCACCACATTACTAATAATAGCTAGTAAGATTGCCCCCACATTAGTAATAATACAGTGGTTCTCAAACTTTTTTAGTCGAGCCCCCCTTTAAACCTTTAAAAGAATCTGGGCACCCCCAGATGTAAAATAATAATTATTTAATAATTAATTAATAATCATTATAATGTAAAATAAATGTAACTACTCCTTAATGTTAAATAACTCATTATTTATACCTTATTCAAGTGACAATTCGGTTGCATGTGAGATGTACCGTTGAGAGATGATTTGAGTTTGAGTTTATTAAAGAAGAGTTTCAGTCATTGAGAGCGTTTTGTTTTCCTCACGCGAGCAAGAGAGAGAGAGAGAGAGAGCGCGCTGTGCATCTGTGCACCTTTGATTTTTGTCAGCTTATGAAAACTCACATAACTCCATTAATGAAGGATCAAACTGTCCAAGTTTGTAAAACTGTCCAAGTGAATGTTTAGTGGAAATAAAACCCTCACAGACTGAAGACGATGCAGATCGATCATCATCTTATCGTCAGGCTCAAAAACATCGCAGATAAACTATTAGCTGTGCCCATTTTCGCGTGAGAAATCGGGTTTGTAGCGTGAGAGATCACTCAAATGTGAGAGTCTAACGTTCAATGTGTGCTCTGTAGTTTC
>SRMA01026749.1:23212-67909 GCA_007224835.1 Danionella cerebrum
ATATATATATATATATATATATATATATATATATATATATATATATATATATTAAAAAGTGCTCTTTAATTGTAAATTTTATCTTGTTGGCTCTACAAACAAACTTTCTTATTTCTTATTTCTTATTCTTATTTATTTAATTTCTTAAGAGGTTTATTCTATTTTATTGATTAAATCTATAATGCACATTTAGGGTAATGAAACTGAAACACGGTTCATGTGTTGTTTTATTGTAGATTTTTTATGTACATTTTCAGACATTTTAAAAGCTATTCTAAAAATACTGCATCTTTAAAAGTACAATACATTTTTTTTAAGGAGCCCATGTGATCTTTTTGAAAAGTTAATTATTTGGTTTTTGAAATCTCCAACAACATGTTGAAATGCATCCACGGTCAAAAAACACTTCATTAACTTTAATATTATATAATACAAACATTTTAATATTATTAAATTATCTTTTAATACACTTCTATTTTTACCAAACTTTATTATGAATTGTTCATACGCATGATTAGTATTTTAAACCATCTGCTCTCATTGTGTATATATATATATATATATATATATTAGGGGTGTAACGGTTCACGGTATGTATTGAACCGTTTCGGTACGGCCTGTTCGGTTCGGTACACTTGCGTACCGTTTTGGTATTTTTATAATAATATAAATTTATTATTAGCGCGATATTAAGCGCAGCGGAACAATGTTCCAAGGCGAGTTTCCGCACGGACGCTATTGAGTGACGAGCACGAGCGTGAGTAGGAAAATGGAATCATATCAAAAGCGAAAGAGAAGCCAGAGCTTGAAGACCCTCCCACCTCACTACGGTCTCCTGTTTGGGAACACTTTGGCTTCTCTGTTAAAATACATAACGGGGATAGACGAGTGGATAAATTTAAAGTTGTATGCCGACATTGTTCCACGGAGATCGGGCAGGCAACACATCTAACATTTTCTACTGCTGGAGGTATTGTCACTGCAACCAGATCTGTGCTCTCTTCAGAAAATGTGGATAGGTTAATCTATCCTATCTATCCTAACTAGTTGCAGTATTTCATTTTTTATTTAAAAAAATGTGTTTTTCTTTATAAAGAGTGCAATTTATTTAAAATATCACCCAAAAGTGTCACTTTTATTTATTTTATGCAAGAATTCTATTGTGTATTGGCAGCTTTTCAAAATAAAGATTATGTAAGTTCTTATTGTTTTGTACCGAACTGAATGAACCGAACCGAGCTCTCCAAGACACTGTACCGAACCGAATACGATTTTAGCGTACCGTTACACCCCTACAACCTGGGTATATTGGACCTTTAAGAGCCAAAAGAGAAAAAATACTTATGTTTGGATAACGAAAAAAAGTAAATGCATTAACAATTTTATGATTTTCTACTCCAGAAATCCATACTTCATCATTTGCATTTGCAGAATCTATCAGAGCTGTTTCCACCTTCCATAATGATTAGTTTCTTGTCCCAAAACCGGTTTCATTAGACTGGCACTGGAATTTGTATGGTCTATTCCTAAACCATTTGGTCGGTGGGAAGCACACAGTACTCTTTTGTTTACATAACCATTACTGGTTCTATATGTGGGACAAAGCTTTATGAAAAGAAACCGAGAAACTAGCAGAACAATCATATATTTATAAAGTTCTCAATGTTTTTAAAAATTTTGTTAAAATGGTCAAATAAAAACATCTGTGAAAAAAGCAGAAATCTGAAGTTCATCATAATAAAGGTGGTATAATGTCAGCTCCAATTTTCCTATAATGCTGGATGAAAAAAAAAAGAAGACCGGACCTTCAATTTCAAATCTGGAGTTTAGTCTGCAAAGAGTTTAGGACCACCATAAACTATAAACCTTCATACTAGTGTATATGTGATCTCCCTCAACAGTAGTGTGGTGGTCAATGGAGTGTGAGACCACAGATGTAAGAGAGTGTCTGAGTGGAGGATGGGGTGATGTGTGGGTAGTGATGCAGAAGTCAGCATCTTCAAGACAGTCACACATTTGAAAGGCTTCTGGAACTGAGATCCAGAACGGCTGAGTGAGATTCATTTCCTTTCATATCTCAGACAAGTAACTATTTTTGGGTTAGCTGCGCTGCTATTAATATTCCACTATTCTCATTTAGTGATATTAAGGATAATTAATTTCTGCCCTGAAGGAGACTACAGTCACATTTCTTTATGGCGATCGCTGATAAGTGGGCTGCTGCTGAGAAAATGTTTAAAGATTGTATTAATGGAACTGTATGAAATATACAATTCTTTGCAAACTATTAATTAAATATTAGATTTAATTAGAATTTTTTCAATAGATATTGATTCATTGAAATTTGAGCTGTGTGGTAAATGAATTTGAAAAATTAGTAAATGAGTTTCTAAGCAATACAAAAACCAGAAAATATATTTCCTCACTTCTCTTTAAAGGGGGTAAAACTGTGTAATTTATATTTTTGATTCACAATTTCCTGTTTGAAAAGAAATTTCTCAGGATGTGATGTGTTTTTGTCCTATACGGCTTCTACGACTTTTCAGTATTTTAATTATTGATGAGCCTCATTATCCTATGAGGAGACACATTGTATTAACTATTAATGAGGCCTAACTCTTGACAGGTCCTGTCAAATTGCAAAACCGTGCATTAGTTTGGAGTTCAGAATGGTTCGCAATTGTTTGTTTCCATGGTGAAAAAGTGCTGAGGTGGTACATGGCTTACCCCCTGATAAAATAGCATTCAAACGCATCACGCAACAAGTTTGAATTGAACTATAGCAGCTCTAAACAAGTTTGAACAAAAAAGAAGAACTCAATTCACAAGAAATCATAATTCCTATTTCATGGGAGTCTTTGTAGGTTATACAACATTTGTGTCAACTTGCATCTACAGCAGAAAAGACTACAGAATTTATGTCAAACACCCAATTCTCAAATAACTGAAAAACATAAAACACACTAAAGTAAACTGGCCAAAAGTTTTTTTTTCCTCTTTTAAACGGATAAAGGGGCATCTCTGAGGAAGAATAGACTGGAGTTACGAGTAAAATGAGAGGCAGCTGTCAATCTTTCTTTTCTTTCTCCTTCACTAGCTTCAGTAAACAGAGCTTTGCCAAGGAGACCCACAGGTTGAGCAGGGAATCCACCCCAGAACAAGAGGCATAGCACTCTTCGGATAAAGAGGAGGAGTAGAGAGGGAAGCCAGTAGGAAAAATCCATTCAACTATTCCCCACTGGCCCCTATGGGTATTTTGCTTTTTAGATTTGCTCTCCGAGGGTCTACAACCTGCTTCTTTCAAAAGACATTTCTATACAAGAGAGAGGGGGCAGGTTGTTTTCAGCCATATCTTGGAAGGCAGTGGAAAACAAAAATAAGATGTGTGTCTATACAAGCATTAATTAATATTCATGAGTTCCTCATTCAAAACCTCAATATAGAACAATTCCTATTAATGTGTGTTTCGGAAACACTTTTAAAAAGCAAATACAAAACACCAGTCACTAGTTCTCATGAAAGCTCAAAGTCACTAGTAGAGCAAACCTCATCGATCCATATGGTAATCAAAGCATACCATTGATGATACAGAGATGTTGGATCAGCTTCATGATCCTTCAGCTGAATAACAATGGAAGCAGACTGTTACAAAAGACATGTCCCTGAGGATGTGCATTTGACATCTAGATAGAAGTAGCCCCTCGGCTGTAATTTGACACAAGTCCATCCTTATATATAGATATACAAATTGAATGCATGACTAACTCCTGGATACATTGATTGATGGTCACTAAGGGACTGTGTTTTTCATCAGTTTTAATGCATGGCGGTGAGGTAAAGTACTCATGCAGGATGATGGCTTGAAAAATTAAATAAACTGTAAAGATCCAAAGCCAGCCATTGTTTATTCCTTTAATGCCATGCTACTACAAATGTACAATGTACAAATATTAGTTAAGGCATTTCTAATACGCCTTGGATGCCCATGCTTTTGTGGGGTTATCCACCGTAGGGTCGGGACGATGGCATTGTCGTCGTAGGCTTCTACAATATTTGCATGAAATAGATCCAAATGTACTTTCCATTAACTTTATCTCAACACTGAACTGTGTAAAGCACGCACATGTACCCAACCAGCATTACACAAACAGCGGATGCACGAACACAAACACAAAACTCAAATTTAGAACAGTCTGTGATTTTTGCGAGCGGGTTGCCCGGTGGGGGATTACAATGCCAGATCATCAAAAGTACCAGCTTTCATTGGTAATTCTCCTTGTGAAAAACAGATCTGATAAGGCAGTGCGAAACTCTTTTTCGTTGGCCCCATTCGTTCGGTCAGATGGAACCTTTGGATCAAAAATTTGAATCTGTGTAAGGTCAAAAACACAATCAAATATCTTATCTATAATCATTAAATGAGGAGTTGCATACCTTTCCAGCACAGAGGACCTGATCCTGCAAAGGTAGCACAAACCTACCGTATTTTTTTATTTCAAATATGCTTTGAAGGTATATTAATATCTGAATGATTTTTTAAACAAGAAAGATCACTTTTTGGAGCAGCACATTATTTATTTATTTATATAACTATGGTCAAGCTGGATCCTTGTGATCCAAACACAATTACAAACACTTTCTTTCTGCCAGGATCTGGTTTTCATTCTGCGCTCTCAGGTCTTTGCAAGTAATTCAGCAGTTCCCATAGCAGTTAAAAGCCAGTGGGCAGCAGGACCTTTTCTAGGAAATAGAATTGACCCTTATGTGCAAGAACACATCATATTTACTGAACAAAAAGCAACATTTGAAAGAGTGCATTTAACAGATTTCCAGTGCTTGAGAAAAATGCTTGCATCCTGATCATATATATGTTTGGAATTATGGATTTTCAGGAAAAATACATGGCTATAGAACTACATTGCCGACTTATGAACACTTATAGGTCTTCTAGGTGGAAACCTCAGCAAACATTTTGTCAAAGGCAGTGAAACACCTCAGATGACAACCACACACACGTCACAGAATAGAAATGCAGCTTATGGCTGTCACAAGTGTCGAAAAATAATAAAACTCCAAAGGGTCACCAAAATCATATAATCGTTGTATTATTATCAAATCTCAAAAGCACATTACATTGACCCCCCTAGAGTCTCTCCTTCTCAATAAATGTAACCTTGGCTTCGAAAGTCGGTGTGATGTCCTCTGGTCTAAAAACCTGTGCTAACATCCTCCAACTGAACGATTGAAGGACACAGTGGACAGTTTTTTATTTGAAAGAAATGCAATGCACTCTGCTGCCTAATAACTTAAGAAAGTTCTGTACTAATTGTTCGTGATAGAGCTTCATCTTCAAAAAAAGCGAGTAACATTAGTTTTTTTGTTGTTTTTTATTCTTTTTTACTAATGGTCGTATCTGCCTCACCGAGAGAGGTGGGATGGACCTTATTGATTTGTGCCCTATACGCACAGAGCGCATTGCAGAGTGTTTGTAACAATACCACTGAGCAATAACTGGAGTTTGGTAAATACTTTCAAAAATTCGCTAAACACTGTCATTCAACAAGTGAATAAAGCATCAAATGCCCTCTTTAACAACACGGCTCATGCTGTGTTTGAAAACAAGAACCCTGTTTGGTACTTCACATATTTTTGAAGAATAGACACATTCAATCCTGTAAACACAACAGAATGTTGCCAGGGGTCATGAACTACTTCTGAACAGATACATGTTCCGAATGAGAAAGCACAGGGTGGAGAAAGTGGAGCTTGTCTAAAAAGAGGTACATTGAGACCAAAACCTTTCTCCAAAACCTGGTAACTTTCCTTAAGTTTTAACCATGCAGCAACCTCTTACTCATCGATTGACCAATTGAGGATGGTGTCAGTAACGAATAGATTCCCAATGAATTACAATTGACTAGCTCAACAACAAAACATATTTAAAGCCTGGTAAAAACAAAGCCAACCACTTGAGCAGAAGTGAAGAGGTCACTACATTCAAAATTGTGTACAGTCTGTGGGTTATAACAAGTTCCAGCATAGGTACTCCTCCTCTTGCTCATAGCAAAGCTCTACTAAACTCAACAATAGTTGATTTTTGCCACATTTCCATACACCATTAGTAAGCAATACACATAAGTGATCTGTATGTGTCCTTTACCTTGTGTATGTTCATTTTAACACATTAATATTAAAGTCAATGGAGGATTTCTGTACGTATTTTGATGTAATGGTTAAATTTAAAATGTGAATTCAATACCTTTAGCACTAATTTTTAGACCTCAAAATTAGTTTGGTAATCTCGGTAACCCTTTACCTATATACACAGGTGAATCCAATCATGGGAATGAATTTGAAGGAGGCCAATTGTAAGCGTTTCTCCCCTTTAGGATAACATGTGAGGCTCAAAAGACCTAAAACGATGTTTGTTGAATATCATGGTTTAGGGGAAGGATACAGAAAGCTGTCTTGGAGATTTAAACTCGTAGATTCAACTGTGAGGGACATTGGAAGCCCAGAAGCACAGTTCTGGTTAAGACCCTAAGTGGCAAGAAAAACCTAAGATAAGGCAGAAGTGCAGGATGGTGAGAACAGTCACAGTCAACCCACAGACCAGCTCCAATGACCTCATCTTTGGATCAGACGGTAGCATCGTTCAACTATTCAGCGCACTTTACACAAGGAGATGCTGTATGAACAAGTTATGCTGAAAAAGCCTTTTCACTGCACGTCACAAACAGTGTCGCCGGAGGTGTGAAAAAGCACATTTGGGCAAGCCAGCTTCATTTTGGAATAAAGTGCTGTGGACTAATGGGGAAAAACAAGGGTTCTTATGCATGGAGTAAAAAGCACAGCATTCCATGAAAAATACTTGCTACCTATAGGAAATGGTTCCAATATGCTGTGGATACAACTACATATTTTATGCAAAAAAAATAATGAATACAGAATGCGCCTCTACTTCCTTGTGTTTAAATCCTTTAAGCAAAAGTTTTTGCAGAACATATTCTAGAGATTACACATGCTATTCCTTTTAGGAATTTTACCACTTTCATATTTAGGCCAAGGCAACATTAAAGGAATTTGAGAAAATACAACATGGGCTCATGAGCTATTCCTGTCCCTCCACAGACCCACACAAACACACAGAGTCTTCTGTGGATTTCTCTGCACAGCTGGTATAATGCTATCAAAATTAACTGATGTTTTACAATCTTCAGTAGAAGAATAAAGCCAATGAGAGCTCGGTTGGCAGCAACTGAACAGGAGATTTATCACTCCATGTTGATGCTTGTAGCTTACTGGAGTGGGAGGCAAAGCTGAGAGGCTTCCATCATCTAATGAAGCGCGTCATGTGAGACAACCTAATAAGCATATAGTGCGGAGTATATAAATCTAGAAATACAGAGTCTGCACAGGCCAAATCAGATATCACTCCTCTGGCAGTCCTGACATCATAAGCCTCCAAAAAACGTCCATCACTGGATCTGAACGACAGCATTGCTTTCTATTTAATTAACTCACCACTCCATGGCCTTGTGAATAATGTTTCTTCATCCATAATGCACAACTGGACTCAATGGTGAAGATGACAGCATCATTTTCTCTGGTAACAGATTGTGGCATATACAGTCATTTACTTTAAAGGTGCCACTGCGTAAATGTCAGTTTATTTTCTCTGATGGGATGCCATTAGGTTCTAATGCTCTATATTATTCATTTAGAATGGTTTACTTATTCCATAACAATGGAGAGCATTGGCAGATGTTTTTTTTTTCTCCCCCCCCCCCCCCCATCGGGGGCACAGGGTACTGCTGGTGCAACTCAAGAATACATTGGGTGAAAGGAGCAAAAGGCTCTATCTTCAGACTTGCGCTGACTTGCTTCATTCTTTCTGACATTGAAGATATGTAATTTTTCCTGAAGCACAGTGTGGACACTAAACATTTGAAAGTGTACGGACAAAGTACCGATTGCAATAAATGTTCAACATAAATAAATAATGTGCAGAAGTTTTACCCCTCAAGCTATCATATTATTGTTGTTCTATAATATGACTTTGTACCTCGTGATTGAAAGTGTAGTCCTAAATATAAAAATGCAAAACTGTTCAGCGTAAAGAATTATAATACTTTTTTTGTAAATACCTGTTTGTATTCTTATGTCAAATTAATTTTCATTATTCACTTATGATTGTTATAGCAGAATTCACTGTCGCCGTAACGTAAGAAGAAACAAAAACAGAACGCAATTTAGGTTTAGCTGTTTGTACCCCAATCCTATTATTAATGCGTTTGGGGTAAGAGCGCACACACACACACGTATTAAACTTCTGATTTATTTACACTGTTGCTCATTGTGTTCAACAGTGCTCTTATTTTATAAAAGACCTTGTTGCAACATGCTTCAGTATCTACTTCCTGTTCATGAGCGCAAAAATGCAAGTTTGATTCTGATTTGATGATGAGAGGTCATAGTTTTTCTTTATATTGATAATTCTGTTGATTTCGTTCATCTTAAAAAATACGCCGAAGAAGGCTAAAGATTGAAGACGTCATTTGTCTTTTCGAGGAGAGGGAGACAACTATGCACGCCTTTCTACAATATATAAGAGAAAAAGTCACATGTCGTGTGGTATCCAATAGTCTGTCTAGAGCAAGTCGGTGCAAGTGCAAGTCTGAAGCCAGACCCTTCTCAAAAGGTTATAGGGCACCCTGGAGAGGTCACCAGTCTATCACATGGAAAAATTCATACATTCAGTCATAGGGGGAAGTTCTAGAAACAAGAATAGTTTCGGATCAGGATTTTCAGACCATCAACTGAGTTATAGCTTCAAAACCAATCTTTATGTTAATGTGGCAACAGTTTAATTTAATGCATTAAATTAGAGTACATTTAACACATTTCAGTTAAGGTTGCATCGTATTACTGTAGGAAATACTGTAGGGAGGATATTATCCACATATTTTAACAACTTAAATTCAATATAAAGGTTAATGCAGGTTGCTAAGTTAAATCTCTTATTTAAAATCACAGTTGTTTTTAAAAGGGAAGCAGTGAGGTCTTTGCTTATTGTTATTATTATTTATATAATTGAATGCATTCATTTCAACAGAAAACAATGGAGTCTATTTGATTCAGGTCCAATCGTTTGCAAAATTAAAAACAAAAGCCAAAAGAGTCAGACATGCACAGATACATATACACAAACTGAGCTACTCTAAAACTTGATAGAAATTGAGAATAGAAGTAGCCATGGCAAACCAACCTGGTCCACCAGTTTGATCTCTAAATGAGTGAATGTTTATGAAATAAAACATTTCAATTAGTTTGTTAAAATGAATTTAATATACAATTCATATAAAACTGACAATAAGAATTCTATTTTTTGAACTGTCTTTTTGGATGTAAATTCTATTCTATTTGCAATTACACTAATTAGAGAACATTATATTAAATTAGATAAAAAATAGATGCATTATGGGTGGCTAAATTGTCCATACACCCTTGTGATTCTGTGGTCCCTGAAAATGCGATGAAGATTTTCCCAATCAGCTGGAAGTGCAGAAAAACAGATAGCATTAACTCATTTATTCATCTTGTCTCAATCTTGAAATTACTACAGGTATTTTTAAAATTATTTGTGCACATTTTGAAAGCTTTTGCATCTGAACCAAGTCACATAGATCACGTCAAAGGCTGCCAGCATTGTGTCTCCAGATCTTATCTGTGTAGAAAGCTTCAAGAAGACGAATCTTACCCAGCTTTGCCCGCGACTCGTCCAGCTTCTGTATCTGGTTCTCAATTAGAAGCATCGCCACTCCAAACGCCATCACAGCCAGCAGCTGGAACTTGGGTGGCATCATGATCCTCAGGAGCCCCATCAAAGTATCAGATAGTTATCTACATGTCATGCCGTGAAACGTAAACGAGAAGGTTGCATCAAACCGTTACTGGAGCTTAGAAATCGTCTCCGGACAGATAATCTCGACAGCGTGCGGACGACACAGTAAAGTTACGGATGTGGTGACCGAGCAGACCAGAGAAAACGTGGGCATTTCAGGGGTTCATCCTTGTCGGTGGTATTACGTTAAAGCAGAGGAACGGTGGATCTTTGGGTTTAGTTGCAGCACATCTCTGTCTCTGTTGCTCTCTGGTCATCCTCTGCTCTCTGCGTCACTCAAACAGACTGTTCCTCTATGAACTGAAACGAGGTTTGATCTGTGGGACGATACTAACAGCGACATCTACTGGACAGGAGAGAAAAAATGAACCCGACGACGCCATATACGTATCTCTATAGCCTCGCTTTTCCCTTCTGCCTGTAATTTGACTCCTGAATAAACATTTGATATCGGTATGGAAAGCTTTACCCCTTTACTGGTTCAAATATTTTGCACAGTGATTGGTATGGTCTTGCACAGAATGTTAAGACAGAGTGTACTCAGTTGTGGTCAGAAGCTCCTCAGTTTGAGTTACAGTTTTTTTTTTTTTTGTCCAAATCTGACACCATGTTAACACAGAGAAAAAATTCCCCTGCATTCTTAGTGATTTCCTTGAATTCCTTTAGTGGTACTAGTCTGAAAAGATATATCAGCCCAAGTGAGACCAGTTTGGATGTCTTGACAATGTTCAGTGGCTGCAATTTGAATGGTCTTGGAGGAGATAGGTTGGCTTTGACAAGCCAACACAATAAAATGAAAGAAGTAATTTACCCAGCATATTTCACTACTTGTTAAGTGTTGTTACACAATGTTTGGACTTTTACAATAAGAATAAGGTCAGTTTGAAATAATGCACTTGGATGCATATGGCAAAAAACTACGTTCCATTTCACACATTTACCTAAATGAATGTAATCTGATGCTCCACCACTATAATCTGAAGTGGGCACACAATTCACTCACCCCAATGATCAATGATACAACCTGCAGACGTACTCAGTGGTTGGATTGAGCCGCAAACGACACCGTTGATCTCAGATGGTGACAATATGATCTATACTTATACGTCCAAACTTGATATACTTCCTGGATTCTTGAAGTGTACATGAAATAATTGCATTTACAGTTATTGCTATTTTAGTGAATACGTTTTTTAGTGTTCTTAACTTTTTTAATGTCGTTTATAGTCTGTTATTTTTACTTATGTAATGTACTTCTTTCCATTTCTTGTTCTTGGTAAAACTGACTATTTAGTTCTTAATGATTTTAACTTTTTGTTTAGTGTCATTGTTAATGTATAACACAAGAATAACTTTGGAGCCAATCATACCTGATTGTATTGCATGATGGAAATGATGAAGAAACTATTGATTCTGACCAAATCGCCAACTCCATTTCAGAAATGCAGCTATAAATGTTCAAGAAACCTCCACCATGCTTCGCTGTTGCCTTCAGACACTTATTATTGTACCACTCTTCAGCCCTCCATTAAAAAACTGCTTTCTAAATATTTAAAAAGGTACTGCATCTCTCCAGAGCACCTGTTCTCAGCACCCTAGTTCCTATGTTCACATGCATATTCACATGCACATGTCAGAGTTATATTAATGAAAACCACTGCTGGCCTGACTTCTCTAAACAGTTGATAGGTACATCTGGGTCAAACTGGTTTTTGCCTATTCTACTGCTGGACAACTGTTTTCAAAGTCTAAAAAGCTTGATGTGTTCTGCATCTGTTTGGTTGTGCCTCCTACGAAGCTGTTTCTGTTTTAGTGCATAACTTCAAATTCCCTGACAATTGTACCTTTAATAATTAATTCAGGCTTTTAAGGTAAACAATACACTGCTAAATACTGATTTTACTTAGATTTTTGTTTTCTTTGCTCATTTTGCATTTCCATCGTCACGAAGAGTGCAATTTTGAACAGGTGGAACAACCTCTTGAACATTCTACGACTATTCATTTGGTTTCATTTATTCCTAAAACAAACACTCGTGTGATGGACTTAAATTAGGATTTCTTCACAAGAAGGACCTAAATACGAATCATAAAAATGATTCAGAGTTATTCATAAAGAGAGCAATTTTCTAAACTGTACATTCCAGCATGGAATGAGGAAATCATATGATACAGGAATAACACAACTAGTACTAATAGTTAATATAATGGTATCCTGTCATTTCTGCAGGATTTCAAAAATTGTGTTCATGATGAGTATAAGAACATTTCATTCAGTAAATAAAGAGCACAATGCTTTTTAAAGGTCAGAAAATTATCTGAAAAACACCTTTGTGTCTCAAGCTTCTCCTTAGGAATGTGTAATGATTATCCAATCAACATTTTTCTCTCTTTGCTATGTTTTCCCAGCACTCTGCATTCACTCTAGAGGCATGTGGGCAACTAGGCATGAAATTAGCAGCTATGAAATCATCTGTATTTGGCTTTTGCTTAAAATAACTGCTCTCGCATCTTTCACAGCAGCTGCAGCACTGCATTTACACACTTTGACTGAATGTACTGAATGTACACGCAATGACTCTCGTATTCCTCTGTCACCACACAAATAGCGCTCTGTGTAGACTGCAGTATATCATGAAATATAGAGGTACCCAGTACCCCTGTGTGTTTAAAGGAATTGACAAATGCTAATGAATCTATTTGATTTACTATCAGTTCATTGATGCTAAGCAGGTTTTTATTAAAAGAAGAATCCATTTTTCTCAGTCAATTTTTGTGGCTTGGCTTTCATGAAGTAAAGGCACATTCAGAGAATCCCTCAGGTGCTCAAGATGACTTCTTTTGTGTTTTCAGGAAATAAAGAAAGTCAATGTATCTTGTATCTGACAGACAGAAATCATACCTTTATTTTTTCGCATTTTACTTATTTTTGAAATAAATGAGCTCTTTTGAGAGAAGCATACTCCTGGAATTATTTTTAGTGAAACGCTTGCATGCATAGCTCTCTGACTGTCTCTTAATCATCCACACCCTGCAGTTTCCAGAAAATCAATACAGTTTCCCGCTGTGCTCAGGCCTGAGAAGAACAGCTTCTGAATTGCTCAATGTTATTTAATAGTCTACACATGAGAACTCTATCTCTTTTACACATCTATGCAATTGATAGACATAGATACTAATATGGATCATGCATGCTTACTTTGACATATAGTAATGTAACGTATTTATTTATAGCATTTATGTGTACATACACATTATTCTAAGATATTCAAATATTATTTGAACTTTTTTTAAATTAAAATATATATTTTTATTGCCTTGAAAAGGCAGAATGATTTTTAGGAAGATAAACAATAGCATATTCTTTATTTAGCTCTTTGATAAAACTACAGTACCTTACATGCTTTAAGCATGCATTTTGCATACAACAGTGAAACTATTCAAACATTAAAAAATAAATTACAAGGTTAAAAGCATTAAGAAAAAGCATAATTTAGAAAGCGTATTTATTAAAGAAATATGTTTTTCCAACACGTCGTTTCAGGGCTATCGCTATAGTTTTAGCGCCATCGTGTGTTACATTTGGGGGTATTCAATATCCCACAACACCTTGCGCTCAGACAGTTTCATGTGTTTAAAAAACGTTCAGTAGCAATCCAACCAGCGACAAAAGGTTCTTTGAAATGTCCCTTTAAATCATTTAAGTTTGTTATGTACACCACTTTACAAGCATACAGTTGTATTTTGAAACGTACTTTGTGTAATGATGGGTACGTGACTGCCCCCCACCTTACCCTGCTCTTCAAAATACCGCAAAAATTCATGAAAGTTTCCTTATTTTTACATTTATAAAAATAAAAAATAAAATCAATTTGAGTGATTTAATGTAATGGTTCACTTCGGCCAGAAAGTCTATATAAAGTACAGGATGAAGTCACGAGTCAGCGGTTGCCATGACAACCGCAAGCGCTTCTCTATTGACCCCGCCCATCAGCAACAGTTGCCAGCTGTTGATTTCTTCTTTCGCAAAGTGCTCATTATAAATGGCTTCAATGCTATATTTTTATGCCGCCCGTTTTTGTTTTGATGTAGCTAATCAGAGAAAAGGTAAGTGTGTAACACAATAATGGGGTAAAAAACGTAAATACTTGTGCACTGTGTGACGCTGTGGACCAATGATGAACTCTCGCTAAAGTTAATGCTAGCAGTAGCCGGGGCTTTGTTTGTATTCCTCTCTAAATCAACGTTACTGTGGTTATTAACACTATCATGTTGATTATGGGAACGACCTGTCAGAGATGGTATGAATAATCTTATTTTTAGTTATTTTTCAGTCACACACATTTTCAATATTGAAATGCAAGCATTTCTATAAATATATTTACAAAATGTCTATACTTATTACTTAAATCCAGAAATTTTAGTATTTGGCTCATAGTCAAAGAAAACCAATATATTACCTGTAAAAGTTTTGAGAGCCTATTAATGATCTTTCCATTTGAGTCAGTAAGCTGTACAAACCATAGACTGTAAAAAATAGGGACAACTTGACCCCCTACTGCCACTGGGTTAATATGAGGTATCCTATTATATGTGATGCCGCCATGACAGTCAGAGAGAGGGTGCACACGCACACAACTTTTTGATAGCCATCGTTTCAGAGCCCCACCTGAGTCTGGCTCACACACTCCCCTCTCACACCCACGTTATATACTACTCAAATAAATAATTTTCATTCCCATTTTCGATTACTGGGAATGATAGACTTTCACTAAGGCGATTGCTGGCAACGCCCACTTTGAGCCTCTCTGATTTCACTTTGCCAGAAACCAAAGGGTGATGTCAAAGACACTTTGTCCATGTTATATACAGTCAATGGTACAAACATAGCGAAGTCTCTGATTTGACAGATGTCAAGAAAACATTTGCGGACACCCTCCAAAAGGAGGGTAAGTCTTTACTAAAGGAGTTGTTTTTTCACAGCATGCAGTATGCAATGATTTAAAGAAAGAGTAAAATAAAAGTGAGGAGGAAGATGTGCATCAGCTGAAATGAAAACTACAGCCTTGAGAAGATTGTGAGGAAAAATCCTTTCAAACGCTTTGTGGAAATTTGCAGCAAGTGCACTAAAGCTGGAGTGCATTGAGAGAAATCAAAGACTTGTGCAGTAAATCAATAAATCCTTTTCTTTACAGATATCAAAGTGTAAAAAATGGTAAAATATTGTTTGAAACTATGAAATTATTTGTCCACCATCTCAATGATGTCAAATTAACTGTGAATGAATGAAACAAGAGCTTTGTGCTGTTTGGTTGGGAAGTGTTTCATGGGTGTGTCTGGTTGTCTGGAAACAGAGCCTCACTAAATCCGCGCCTAGGTTTGAGTTCCTGTTGTTAAGCAAATGCAGGTGAAAATAAATTTAACACTGATTCATATCAAACCACAATGAACTACACTCCACATTTCAAGGTAAACACAAGTTTGAACTTGTAAGAAATTTGAAATGTCACATGATGTTGTGTTGTTAAGCTCATGGCTTTAATTCTTATAACACATTACCTTCTTTAATTTTTAAATTGTCAATTATAAGTTGCCATAGAGACAGTCTGTTTTATTACAGATAACCTACCGGTAATTGGTACAATACTTCTCTTGTTCAATTATATCAGAACATTTTCGATAGTCTATTGAAAGCAGAATAAAAATATGTGTGATGAACAGCAAATTACAGTAAAGTGTTTCCACTGTTTGACATAATAATTGTTCCAAATCTGTGTGACTTAAAAACATCTCACAGAGACTACATAAAAATAATGAAATATTGATGCATTTGATTTTTTAATGCATGCAAGGAAATATAAAGTAATTGTTTAAAACCCCATTGCATGGAATTTTGATGTCAGATGATGAATTTGTGGTGATTTTATCTCAAAGAATAATGAATAATTTGCAATGAATTGTTCAGAAATCTTTTCTTCGCTCAACCAAGAGACATGATCTTATCATCTTGAACTTTCTCTCTTTATCCAGCTTCTGTTTAGGGACCCCCATGTCTCTCCCTTTGTCTATGTCAACTCTTGTACCATGTTAGGTCAGTCATCCCCCAGTAGCCCCCTCTCCCCTCCAACATGGAGCCTCGCCACTCATCATCAGAGCTTCCATTTCCGTTCACGCCATGAACCGGTTGACTGGAGGCGTCTCTCGACCCTAGACGTAGATCGTGTTGCCCGAGATGTGGATGTCGGCATCCTTCAGGACTTTATCACATCTGTGACCTTCTGTAATGTGGAGGCTGAGCGGTGTCCAAACTGTCGAGGGCCTGCAGACCCTGCTCTGATCAAACTGTTGCAGATGTCTCAGCTGAGCACAGAGTACCTGCTCCACTGCCAAGATGTCCTGAGCACTCAGCTGTCAGGGCTGGAGGAGCGTCTGCAGGGGGCGCAATCTCTCATACAGCAGACTGAAGCACAGAGAGCTGACCTGGAGAAACGCTTGCAGGAGAGCAAGCAAGAGAATCGACAGAAGAAAAAGATGATTGCTACTCAGCAGCTCCTCCTGCAGGCCAATGCCAACAATTACCACAAGGTGGGTTTCCAAATCACAGGTTTAGATTTTTAAATCCATCCATCCATCGATATATAGATAAATGTTACTCATATCAAACCCTGTGTAACTTTGCTTTTATTTTGCAAACAGTGTCAGTTCTGTGAAAAAGCATTCATCAACTACTCTTACTTACAAGCACATGTTCAGAGGCGTCATCCTGAGGTCACAAGTGCAGGCAAGTGGGAATTATTTTACCAAACGCAGCAAATCTTCTATTATTATATTTTAGGAAGTATAAAAAAAGTGTTTTGTTCAGTGTTGAATTTTGTCCACAATGTTCAGAAAAGCAGAAGAAGAGGAAGGTGGAGGAGATGGAGGATGGGATTGAGCAGCTGAAAGAGAAGCTGAGATTGACGCAGATGCAGCTTCAGGCAGAGAAAGAAGCAGATAGTTTGAAAAGGCAACAGGTGAGCGTAGCCATAAATCAGACTGATCAATAGATGGATACGTACCTACCTACATACCTCCCTACCTAGGGCCTAAGGTCACAGACTATTCTGCTTCCTCTGCTATTGCGGTACTAAAGGGAGCAGTCTAAAGAGGGATGCCCAGACTGATCTATAGATCTTAATATAGAATTTACCCTTAGAAGTCTCACACCGGCTGTTTTGAATTAGGTAATGATGTAACTGGCCATTAATATAATTTTGATTTTGAATACTGCGATTGACAGGTGACCTGTCCAGGGTGTACCACCTCCTCTCGCCCAATGTGTGCTGGAGATAGGCACCAGCAGACCCACATGACCCCAAAAAGGGAATAAGCAATTGGAAAATGAATGAATTATTTTGAATATAAAATGCAGGTTTCAAAAAGGTTATTAGCGTTGACCTTTTCAGTTTTAAATGAATATAATGAATAGAAAAAAATGAAAAGAGTTATGGTGTGTAATCTGCATGGTAATACAATGTATTTAAATTGGGAGAAAATGTTAAATTGTCTTCGTTTTACAGAAATGAAGTTCATGCAGCTAGTGCCATCTAGTGGTCAAAAGAAGTGATATACTTTGAAGTGCAATGCATGTCAGATGGATAGTGTTTTTTTTTTTAAATAAATAAACATTAGTTCTTTCATTTATTCATTCATTAATTTTCTTGCTCACTTATTCCATTTCACGGTCACTAGGTCTGCTCACATCGGACGAGAGGTGGGGGTATACCCTGGACAGGTCGCCAGACCATCACAGGGCAACACACACATTCACTCACACATTCACACCTAAGGGGAATTTAGATTATTCACTTAACCTAACCTTGTGTTGTTTTTTTTTTCTCATTGTTTTGACCTTGTCTTTTCCTAAACATTTTTATTAGTGTCTCAACACTTTTGATTTTTGCCATGAAACATTTTTTGGAAGTTTTGCAGAGCAAAAATGTCAAAACGTACTACTGGGAAGTTCAGCAACTGTATTATTTGTACAATTTCAGGTTTGTTGATGAATTGTTAGAATTTAAAAATATATTTGTAAAAACAAAAGAAGCTGGGATTGTACTAAAAAAATATATATATATATATATATATATATATATATATATATATATATATCAAGCATTGCCACAAAAATTATCAGAGCAAATTATAAAGTAAAATACTAGAGTTAATAAGCATACATTTCCCCCTCACTCAATAAATAAATAAAAAAGATCAGTAGTCTGTGGTGTAAATGTAAATTCTCAAGATGTAAATAATTTTGAATAAAAATCTTATAATACTAATATTTTTAATAAAAATATCATGAATATAATATAGATAATATGTGCTTTTTCTGGTCTGTATTTTACAATTATGTTCATTCGTAGATAAGAGATAGGATTACATGGTTGCAGTTGTTCTGAGGCTTGTATGTAAATGTTTTGTAAATTCTCTTTTATGACAATGAAAAAGGGTACATTGATGTATAAACCATTAAATCTACCATTTTCATTTGATAGGAAAAAGAAGATCAGCAAAGGAGGGAACAGATAGAAAAAGAAGCTCTTGTCAGATGGAAAGAAGAGGAGACAAGAAAATTCCAGGGAGAGATCGCAGAACTGAGACAAATGCTCCTCCAAGAGTCGAAGGACATAGCAAGCAAGAGCTCCTCCATTGAGGCTGTGAGTACCAGAGAAACGAATATGTATATTTGTCACCAGCAGGTGGAGACAGATCACATGAAATGTACTTTATTAGTGTGAAAGAATACCATTGTTGAAATAATCTTTGCTTTTTGACGTTGTTCCTTCTTCAGAAACTTCTGATGTTGCAAAACAAAGATATGAATTCATTCAACACTGTTAGTTTCCAACAGGAAAGTGACCCTGAGAGAGAAAGTAGAGAGAAAGAGCTAAAAGAAAGAATGTACAGGAAGGTATGCATGCACTCTTTGTTAACATGAACTTCCAATTTGAGATGTTTATTGTGCATTGTCCTTCATTTTTATTCACAAAAGCTTACAAAGGTTGTATTGAAATTAAATCTCAATTATTATAAATACACACATACATTTAAAACGCCTTTTATAATTTTCATAATTTATAATGACATGGGGATCTTTGTATTGTCTCTGACTCCTTCTCCGTCACTCCGTCACTCCGTCTCCATCACACTGTTTACTTTAGCAACCAGTTTAGCATATCTCTATCTCAACCAAGGGAAGTCATAGAGACATTGGGGTTGGTTTATATCACTCACATTGACAAGGGGAACTTTGTATAATATTCTTTCTAAGTGGCACAAACCAACATCAAGCCATCTAGTTAGTATTTGTACATAGTACTTTAATACTTTATCTTTATAATCTGCTGTCTGTTTGTTTTAACCTTTTGTTGTCTATGTGCACATTGTTCTTAATTGTTAATTATATTTCTTTTATGAATTGTCATTGTCGCCACATTTCTGAATTTCACACAGTTGAATACATATATGCAGTTAAACTGTGTGGATCTTTCAGATTAGAAATATTAAAAGCATATTAATTTTTTTTTATATTTTTCTGTTTGTTTATTCCTTTAGAAAAGTGAATGGAAAAAGAAATTGGAGGAAGCACAGCTTAGGCACCAGCAAGAGAAAGAGGAGGCAAGACTTTTCTGATCAGAAAATTGTAGTTACCTCAAAACACCTACTGTATTATATTTCTCTGTGGGATCTCAGTTACAAATAGAGAACTCCAGGCTTCTGAAGGCCTTGTCCGTAGAGAAAAACTCCAGCTCCAGCCTTCAGAAGCTCCAGCAGCAAATCGTCTCTCTTTCCACCCAGCTCAGCCAGAAGGACAAGCACATCAAAACACAACAGGAGAAGGTAGTTATTTCACTTTCCAAAACAAGACATTGACTGAAGTGATATTTGTAAGATACATACCTTCATTTGTGGTAATACAATGGAAAATGGAATGGGTGAAAAAAGAGTAAATTATGAGATTTTTACATCTCATCCATCCAACTGCTTGTAGAGACAGCTTTACTCGAAACTAGAGGCCACTAGTGCATTATTCTCAAGATGGAAACAATATTTTTTTGAATTATTTATATTATATTATTGAATTATTATTTTTTCCCTGGGGTTCAAACTTGTAATCTTTGCATTGCTTGCACCATGCATTACAGACTGAGTTTATATGAATTTGTTTTTCAATCTGCACAAAATTTTGGCTTTAAAAGTCTTTAAAATGTGGCAATCAGCTATACCTATTCATTTTCCTCCATTCTAGCTCTAGAACAGGGGTCACTAAGAAACAATGGTGCATTGATGTTTGTCCAATTGCTTTAACCTGGGCTCGTCCTAATTCTTGTATTGTACAGTGATCAAAGCTGTACAAAAGAAAAAAAATAAAATAATATATATATATATATATATATATATATATATATATATACACCCACAAATATAATATGTATTCTATGCATTTGTACTGAGCTTAATATTACTCACAGCACATCCTTGCAAAGATTGTGTTCCCTCAAAAGACACCTTTGCGTCCCCTTTGATTTTAGTGCTCAGTGCAATAGAAGATGTACATTAAAAATAGTTAAAAATATAAAAATTCTTTAATGATTTTGAATTCAAATGTTCTAACAGCTAAGTTCTTATCTAACTCATTCGGCCTGCGCGCACTTGCCAGCTTCACATTTAAATGTGAAGCAGCTGAGGAGAGGAGAGTCACATTGTTCGGGGGGCTGGAGAGGGCAGACCATTTCCATCTATCGGGAGAAGCAGCGGAGATCGCGGAAGCTACTGAGAGCCGAAGGAGCCCAGGAGGTGCCCACCAACCGGATCTATAGGATTGCTGCCAGACCTGTTGACTCACTGATCTCGGCTGGCCACTCACTCCTCGAGAGAAGGCTTCTGGAGCACTCTGTCTGTTCGTGGCCATGAAATCATTGAAGCCCGGGGATCACCAAGGAGACCAGCCACTGGAGATCCCAAAACTCTGGTCGGAAAACCACACTAGATTAATCGGGGTGAAGGCACCCAGGGAGCCTATCCACGGCTGGTTTCGCCACAATGAGTGACTTTTTAATTATTTTAATGGTGCCATTTTTTAAATAAAGCGGACTTGAACAGGGCTAGTGTGTCCGTGTCTCTCTCGTCACCCGCTATACTTGGTTTAAGCTATGCTAACAGTGCTATAGCCAGATCTGGAGAATGGTGGAATCATTTATAAAAAAATAATAAAACTCAACTTTCCAAATCAGAGTTGTTTTTAGAATGAACCAATTAAAAAAAAAGTGCCTTTAATATGTAGTTGAAATGTAGAAACAAACAGAATGTATGTATGATTTGGAATTTCATATTCTTTGATATTTACATGCAGAAAAGTTGTGCATTTCACATTAAACTTGATAAACTGTTTATCACACAGATTAAAAAGCTCTCAGCCATTCCAATTCCAGGTAAGACGTTCAGAATCTGGCATGCCTGAACACAATAACAACTTTTTGCATCACTTAGCTTTAGATGACATTTGGCTTAATTTTCTCTTTTATTGATAGTCCCAGTAGCTCTCCATCATTCCCCTGTGGAGCCTGAGGAGGAAGAGAGTGAAAGTATGTGTGAGACCTGCATCACTGTTCATTACAGACACATTCCGATTCTCAAAATAAAGATGTTCACTGATCTCTAGGTCTGCAGGAGTCGGATGAACCCCAGTTGAAGACTCCACAGTTTCCCAAACCAAAGCCAGTGCTGATGAGGAAGTCTAAACACAGTCTAGAAGAGAGACTGGATCAGAAACTAGAGAGTATGGGCTTGAGAAAGGTAACAGATTGCAAGGACTAATCGCATTAAAGCCAAAGTTTGGTTTAACATTAGTAGCAAAATGCTTAGTGATGTTATCGATCAACCTGAAGGTTCCTAGTCCATGCCAAGGGAATGTCAAGGGAATCTGCAATTAATTCAAGTGAATGGTGAATATATGTACCCTCACATTGGCCAGCCAATACATTGATTTTAACCTGGATTAATAATTGGGGTACAATAAGAATGGATAAATGTCCCTTTAAGAAGAATTTCTAAATACATAACATGAATGCTATGGCTAACTTGTTCTTTCATCTTGGTATCCTTAAAATAAACATATTATGTGTGTGGAACTGTGTTGAAAAATGTTTATCTGTAAATGAAAAAGTACTTTTATTGATTTGGAATCTTTTTACTGCAATTTAGAATAGTTATTTTAATGTTTGTTCTTACATTTAGCTGTTGTGTTTGATGTGAACATGTATTCACAGGGTACTAAAGGCATCTCCATGCAAACATTTAAGAGTCTCAATTCTCTGTTGAGTGGTCAGCGACTGCAGAGATACAAACAGCAGCCAGACCATCAGAATCTACGAGACAGCCTGACACAGGAAGTTATCAGACGAGTGAATGGTCTTCAGACGAGCCGGGGGAAATTAACACCAAGGACTTTGAAAAAGAGTAAGAAGATGTGTTTTTATCAAAAACTACTGAATTACCCATCAGCAACTTCTGTTTGATTACCACTCCTCTGAACCAAGATCAGTTGCTCAAGTATATTGCTTTTAGGAGTAAAAAAAACGTCAACCCCATTGATGGAAAAAAGGTTCCGATCCAGAGAGGACTCAAAGGCATCCACTCAGAGGGAAAAGAACCAGCAGCTACAATCACTTATTCCAAAACCCACCCCACGCTCCAAAGTACCTCCTCAGAATCAAACTCTAAAAATTGTGCCAAAAAAGAGCAGGTAAATGTTCAGATAAATAATAATAATACAAAAAAACATGAAAAGAATGCCAAAATAAAGAGATGGGGCTGTTTTTTTGAACATCGTAAATGTTGAATGAGTCTGTTTCTCTTTTAAGCACTCCACCTTTCAGTTCAGATGAGGAGTCAGTTGAGGACATTAACGGCTCACGGTGCCAGCCCTCCCCTTCTGTGCACCTTGTCCAATCAGGATCACTGCTGAACCCCGATGCTGTGCCTGATTGGACGGACAGTGAGTTGTCACAAGTATCAGATGCACAGAAACATGGTGAGCAAATGCCAACTTTATTAAACTCTATATTTATGTGTAATGAAAGTTGACGTAGTTTAACTTAAACAACGTAACAAACTTCTAAAACAAAAGGATGAGTAAATCAAAGCAAATCACAAGGAGGTTAACAGCACGCTGGCATGACCAAAAGGCAGTGTCAACCCACTCAAACACACCCCTTTACTTAATCACTTACTAGTTATTTTACTTTTTTAAAAATCTGTATTATCTAATTTATTAGAAAGAAATTAGAAATACTCATAATAGCAAATAAATAGTATATCTCAAAGAAATGGCTCCTACACAAATGGCAATTGTATTTGTGTACAGAATTAAAATAATCCTTAATATATTCTTACTCTTATTTATTCTGATCTACTTGATCAAATATAAGAAATCATCTTTGAAAGACTTAAGCAAGCATCTTTTCTTAAATAGTGATAAATATTTTTATTGGTATGTACAATGTGTGTAAGTAAGCTGCATTGCTTTGTTCAGAAATATATATATATATATATATATATATATATATATATATATATATATATATGAAAAGTACAATTCTATGAACATGAAGAAAAACTATTGAGAAGGCTATTCCTTCCATTGAAGCTAGAATTGTCTAAAGAACTACTGATGAGGTTCATTGTGAATTTTAAGTTTTATATAGGTCCAAAGACTGAACTAAAGTTTTTATATATGTATTGTCTTCCTTATACCTATGGATTGTACTCGTCCAAACACTATGTAGTTAACGGGCCAGCTTATGAAACGTTAACTTCTCCTTGATATTGATCTATCACTGGCTAAATGCAAATATATGGTTTTCAGAAAAAGTTTCTGAAAACTATATATATTTTTTTTAAATTCTGCAAATTGTGAAATTGAAGCATCCCTTTCACCTCCAGATGTTTAGACTCTTATATTCACATGTGTTGTTTTGTTATCTTAGGCTCTTGTCTACTTCTATACTAGGTCGTTTGGCACCTTTTTTGTATGTTTATCAGTTTTTTTTCATTAACGTGTACAGCCTTCTGGGGATGGTAAAACAGACATTTTCTTTTTTAAATAAATCTTTCCTAAATGACTAAATAAGAGGTAGACTATACAGGAGTTTTACAGGGTTACATTTAAAAGTTTTTCAGTATTACGTAGTAAATGTTTATGGTTTCAGGTTCTGTTGTCCAAACACTGACAAGAAGTTTAGAAAGACAGCTGAGCACACCAATCAAAAAGCCTGTGGGTGGGACTAGAGTTCTACCGCCATCCACTCCATCCCCTCGTCCTGCCATCGTAAAACAGCGAGCTGTACCTATTTTTTTTCTTTTTCATTGACTTTAGGATGAACTCTTTTCACAGATGTATAATTTATTTTTCTGTTTTTTAGTTGTCTGATGAGGAGAGTGATTGGGATGTGTCATCTATAGAAGAGCTTACAGGACGACGTACAGGAGTTGGGGTCCACAAGAGTTCAGAGGTCGGGGGAAACTCAGGAACCAGTGCATGGAGCTCTGCCGCCAGTAGAGCTGGAGCATGGTAAAGTGGGATGGGACATTACAAATAAATACATGGTCAAATAAAGGCATTGTTTTGGAATCATAGGAAAATATGTAAAACAATGTCAGTTAATCGTTCTTTTGATTGTTAATCATTTTATCTTTTGTATGCCTTAGTATGTTCTTATTACTGCTGTGTTGCTGAATGAGCTTTAGTGCTTTATATAATTTATGTACTTATCTACACTATTCATATGGTTACACCTACTGCCTGTATTGAGCAGATGAAGAAGGTCCTTATCATGCATTTCAGGTGCTGTTCACATACACTTGATTGACACATGGATTTGCTGAGCAAATTTATTGTTAAAATATTAAAGTTTCTATAATCTTTAACTTTTACCAAAGCCAACCCTAGCTCCAAGCCTTTTTTTATTTTTCTTTATTTATTTATTTTTATTTTATTTTGATGAGACAATGACCCAAATGAAACACACTCAAATACTGGAGTAGCCAGCAGGTTGAGTAGGTGTTGGAGTAGGTACCTACCGGTGAAAGTGACATTAGGACCAAGTATGGAGTACTCTGCATTTTACCCATTCAAGTAGGAGCTGTGGGGAAACTGGTGACTTGGTTGTCACTGTTTAAACACTTATCCCACCTTCAACTCCCAGTGGAGCTGGAGCCGGATCAAACCAGCGACCTTTTGGTCTCCAGTCAATCACCCTATCCACTAGGCCACGACTGGTTTGACTAAGCCAGATAAGTTGGTGTGTTTTATGAAGAAATATTCTATATATTCATTTGTTTATTTATTTGTGCATTTTCCAAATTGAAACTGAAATCCACTGAGTAATAAATATATACAAGTATCAGTTGCTATTCTAATAAATAAATTTAGAATAAAAAAATGTTTCAAGATTATTTCTAAAAGGAAAAAAAAAGCTTTAAGAAAGTAAATTACTTTAAATTGAGCACCTTATATGAAATAGTAGGAGTGTGTTTTGTTGCCTCATAGACCTTTTATTGTAAATATTACATACTCTATGTGTTGAAATGCATAAATAAATCAAACTAATGGGATGATTAGTCATCAAATCTAAAATCATTTCATTATCATTTCAAAGTATAAAAAAGTGTAATGAGAATAAAATAGTGCTGGCAAACCACTGAAACTCAATCGTTGCAGCATGTTACTTGACAGTAAGTTCTGAATAAATAAAAGACACCCCCCCCCACCCCAAACACCTAGTTGCATGTTCTTATCTATCAGTGAACATAGTTTGGTACCTTGCCATTCTTATCACATTCATCTGAAAATGAGATTAAACGATGAATCCCACCCCACTCCTCTCCACACTCTGCATTGCACAACCTGCCTTCCTTTCACTCTTTCAGCAGAAGCCAGATGATTGTTTGCCCCATTTTACACGATGACCTAGAATAGCTTGCATCCTCATAAAGAGACATAAAGGTTCCTGGCCTTTAAATTCAGTCTGCCCCTCAGAGCTCTGATAGCATGAGCAGCTGCAATCATTGTGGGCCCTCCATTAGCGAAGTCTTGGAGAAAAGAACCTGAGCCATGCAGTGTTGCCCAAAGATGAAAGACTCTCCAGGGAAAATGGTGACAAATAGGGTGCCATTTACAGCCTTTTACCCATGGCTCACTTCCTCCCTAAAACTTCCTCACTATTCTAGATTGATGTTTAATTGCCATCACAACTCAGCCAACACTAGAGGGCGCACTGAGTTCAGAACTAGTGGCTTGCATCACAGTAGGAAACAAATTTGCAGAGCACTTGATAAGAGTGCTTCTTTCATTCTCTTTTCGTTCTCCGAAGCCCCAAGCGAAAGCAGTTTGTTTGCACTTCTCAACAGGCCTTGAGGATTTCGCACTGAATGGGGCCCAGTCAAGAAGAGGACAATTAGGATTTTTACCCACATTTCACACTCCAAACAAGTGTTGAAACAGTCAATCCATAGTTCCTTAGAATCTCTCTGTGTCCTTGTTCTTTATCTTCTGTCCATCCCCGAAGCTCCATAATGCCAGAGCTGCCGCATTCAGCTGACAGACAGAAGATTTCAAATCCTCCAAAAGGAAAGCCTGAGGGCCTGTTTTCAATGAGAGGCATCCACTAATACACAACACCAAGCGGACCAGAAAACACCCAGAACGGAAGAGACTGGAAAATGGCAAATTTAAGTGACACTGAAATAGTTTTTTGTTCAAACACAGAAGAAACGCAGATGCTTGGAAATGACATGGTCCCATTGGTGCTGGATATGGAAGGCTTAACTTCTCTGAGACTGTGGGGATTCTTGAGCATTTGCACAGGTTTCTGTTCTTGTGCTGATTGATAAACAGGTTTTGTGGGGGTCTCTGAAAACTCTGGGCCCTGTGGACACAGTCCTTTTTTTCTTATGGTATTATTTGCTACTCTGTGAAGCTTTCCAGGGTTTCCATTTACTGGAACACGTTTCTCTGTTACAGATAGATCGTACACTTAATACTAAAATATTTCCTCTCAAGTCCAAAATAAACAGAAGCTATTAATATGTGAGCAGCAGGGTATACGCAGGAGGACAACCAGGCTTCAGTTCTCAGCCAATGACTGAGATCCATTGCCGAACGCTAGTGGATTTCAGATGTTTGTTTGTTCTTTGGAGCTTGCTTAAAGGTTATGGAAGTGGGCAACTGCTGCTGCGTATGGGGTACTCCCAGGATAGGTCACCAGTCCATCAGATAAGAAAAACTACACAGTGTACCCATACACACCAGGATATTTTCAAGACATTTCCGCTATACAAACTGTATTGCGGGGAATAAGCTGGTTGAATGTGTAACTAGAGCTTTGAAACTTTAATGTTTCTGTGCGCACTGGTCCGTGTGTCAATCACACAGACTATTTTGAATTAAGTAGGATTGACACGACCCATCTACTGTTGAATTTAGATTCTAAATATAATGTGTAGGTTTCAAATAGGTTAATATTTTTGATATTTTTGGTTCTAAAGGAACATTACAAGAGTTTTGAGACATAATTTGCAACGTAACTCAAATGAAATTTTTCTGTTTCATTTTTCAGACCACAAATCAGTGGCATATAGTGTTGAAAGTAAAACTTTGAAGTACAAGACCTGAGATATGGCTTGTGTTTTTCAAATTTGCACAAAAAGAACACAATAAATATTTTGAACAGTGTTTAAGGTTTAGGAAAGGTTTGTATGTTTTTTTTTTTAAACAAAGTTTCGACCTTGCTTTTTGGGGAGATTTATGAATTTCTATTTTGTCTCAAAACTTCTAATTTTTGTTCTAAAACATATAAAAATATTCGGAATTTTGTTGTGAAATTATTATATAATGAATAACACAACCATTGTCACAAAAAAAAAGTAATTTTATTCTAGAGGATTGTGGGTAATATGAGACATTTGAGTGTTTGATCTACCCTTTGAAATCCAGTAAGAAATTATTTTGATGTGGTCTTTTATTTGCTATAATTTGGAATACATAAAATCTAATGTCAAATACAACATAGCACAGATAGTGTTTGAAGTAATGGACTGTTTATCTATCTTGGAACTACAAAATTATATGTATATATACAGTATATATATATATATATATATATATATATATATATATATATATATATATATATATATATATATATATATATATTGGTTCATATAAAAAATGTATTTTTTAACAGACTTGAGCCTTTATATTAAGTTTACTTATGTGTTATGGCGAATTTATATTTAAATGTATCTTTTATAAGTAGAAATTATCATATATATATATGACTGACTATTTTGTGCTTGATACCAACCAAATTTTTATCTCTGTGTGCTTCAAACACGTGAACAAAAAAAGCAACTATTTCATAGCTAGATCACATCGCAACACATTTTTTCTTAGTAATAACTGGTTTTGTCACATTTTTCCCACTCATATTTGTGCCATTTGTTGAATATTGAAGCATAAAGTGTTAATCCATGGAGATTCTTATATTTGGTAGGTGTGTGTTAGTTGGCTTTCACAATCATTTACATAACAGCAAAAGCACACCTCTACTTTTTCTTTCCAAAAATTTGCTAAACCACTCAAGAGTGCAACTTGCGGAGGCTCTCCATCAAACAAGGTGGAGGGTGGATTTAGGAAGACTTATGGTCCCCTGCAATAGAAAGATGAGTTAAAACTTTGCAGATCCGAGAGCAATTAACCAATCAGGCCTGGCAATATGGTGTGACAAAGTGAGCACATCACAGGCCGCTGCGACTCACATCCGTTATGCATTGAGACTGGCCAGATCTAAATTAGAGAGCAAATTAACTCTGCTAATAGCCCTCTCCAATTTAATCTGGGAGACAATGGGGGATTGAAGACGATGCTTTATTAAAGACGGGAGCTCAAACAATATTCTCTTTCTGCTAGGATTCGGAGGGCCTCCACTCACTGCCTTGTTTTTGCTTCAATTAGCCCACTGCCTCCCATGATTAAGTGCCTATAATTATTTTTCAATTAAGGCTTTGATCTGCAGTGTACTGTATACAGCTTCTTGGCACGACAGGAAGAATGAGGATGAGACAGTGAATTTGTACCCTTTCTCTATGGCATTGATGGGGGTGTCGGAGAGATTATGTTTTCAGTGAGGACCCTCTGGGATGGACACTTCCCTTTAGCAAGAGCTGATGAAAACACAGCTCAGATATTGTATTTGCTTTAAAAAAATTTTTTTTGAATGTCCAGATTCACGTTTCTAAACGTATAGCTCATTTATTGCATACAAGGGTTCAAAAACCTTTGGTATGTCCTTGATAATACTTGCGACCATGCATATATTGGAGGGTCTCGATTAGCAACCTATCCTGAATACACAGCAGTTGCAAACTCCAGCAGTGAAGGTGATGTAACTCAGTGGAAAGGTTGATGCTTTGAACTGTAAATCACTTTGGATGAATGCTGAATGTTAAATGGCAAGTTACCAATAAAGTAAGGTTTTTTGGTCAAATGAAAATTGCTTCTGGTCTCTGATTATGTAAAGATAGGCCCAAAGGGTGAAAGAAAATGACACATACAGTGATTTATATGTTAATCCCAATAATGTGTTATGTTACGCAAAGCCCTTACAATAAAAAAAGTCTTCCTCATGTTACTTGCAAAACCTAATGATGTTTTAGCAATCAACCAGCAATCTGAAAAATAATATTTAATTTTATTTAACTTTATTTTCAATGTTTTTCTTGTTTTGAAATTGGGTTTTGTTCTCATTGATAAGTAAGGTAAGAAATGTACAACTTTGAAAATTCAATATTTAAAACCACTTAACCGAGAATATTTGACACAGCCTGCTAAATGAGGCTAAAGGTGCCTCTATCGCCCCCTGGAGCATGGCTGCAGTATAGAAACAGCCTCACCATGCAAATCAATGCCATTTTTAAAAAGATTAGTTCCACTTAAATTACGATGATCAATAGTTATCTATAGTATGGGCAAAGTTCTATAGCTGATTCTAATTTGATGCTTCTAATTGGAAGAAGTGTATGTTCAGGGTGGAGCCTGATATCAAGGCTGGTCCAATAGCAGGAGGAAGGTTGGCATTATGTCCATATTTATAACTGCCATTGACAGTATACATTTCAAGCTATTTTATATATTACAATGATTTATAAACCCAGCCAAAATTGTGTAGACACAAACGCACAATTTCAAAAGTTAATCAAATATATCATTAAAGCGTTGCACAATCTGTCGCATGGGTGAAACGATTGCATAGTGAGTCCATTTGGACTTTAAAATGCACCACATTAGAACATAAAAAAGAAGGAATAAGGTGAATGCATGTGTCCTCCACACTGGCACACTGGCACAGGCCTGATCTCCTGCATTACCTGAGCTGGAGCTGATCAAAGAGAGGAGCTGGATGACAGGCCTGGCTAATTATCACTATAGCTGCAGGGATTAGGATTGATCAGAGTGACAGGATGGCATTCAGTGGGCGTTGTGCTTGTGACAGCTTCTTTTGTGAGAGAACTTTTAACTACTAGGCCTCACCACACCCTCCAGGCTTACAACACACTCAGAATCCCAAACCACTTTCACACACAGAGACCTGGTGCTGCAAACACAATCCTGGGATCTGTTCAGGAAGTATTTTTCTCAAAGTAACTTATGGGATCTGATATCAGTGCAAAACTCTTTCTCATTGGCACCACTCGATCATCAAGATGGTGCATATGGTTTTCGATTGAAAAAAAAAAAAAAAAAAAACTTTGGAACAAACATTTGGGCCTGTGTTTAGAGGCCTTAAGGGCTATTGCCCATGGGGTGCTGCATCAGATGACCTGGGGTGTCTAACATTTGCACAAATTACTTACTTAAACATTGCGTTCATAAAAATCTGAATTACACAGGTTCAAATTCTCCCTGTACAGCAAAGTGAAAATTCATACACACACATAAAACCCCACATCGTCCCCCGTCTCATTTACATAAATATGTTAATAAGAACAGACAGCAAGTAAATTCTGAAATTATGAAATGAACACAACTTTTCAGAAACTGCTTTTGGCAGCTGTTTAGACAGAAGAAAAACATATTTGGAACTTTGAATTTCGCTGATAAAAATTAAGAGGAAGAAAACTGATTGCAAAAGTTTGTCTGATAAAAAAATAACAATTAAAAAAAATAAGAAAAAAAGAAAAATAATATAAAAGGATATATGACGTTGCTTTGAGTCCCAAGAGCAAATTGTCAGCACTATGCAACAAATTTAGTCACAAATACCATTTGCTACAAGCTACTCTTGACTAATGGGAGAGTATTTGACTCATATTAGATTTTTTTGTACCAGGAAACCCACGTTCAAGGACCCAATGCTTTTACATTTTTCTGATATTTCTTTTATTTCAAGTCCATCGAAACATTCCTGCCCACAAATAAAAATATTTATTTTAAAAACAAACCTAACAGTTTTTTTTATATTCGTGATCTGATGTTGTGGCTACGTCTGAGTAAGTCTGCCCACAGCTCCTGGGTCAGTGCTACAACGTTTGACTTAACTGAACATACACTTGTGGCTTCACTTCTCAGCATATAGGCAAAAAATGAAAGAAATTAAAAGAATGTATGTTTGATTTAAAGCTTGCATTGAAAAACTTTTCCACGAGTTCAGTTCACCATTAGTAATAGTGATGTACTTTTTTTAATACGTACGCAATGTTGATGGATGAGGTTTGGATTGCACAGTGAAGTCTGCAGGGTGAAGGGTTGCTTTCTCATGAAGTTCATGGAGGGAATGCCAAGCATGTGCAAAAATATAATTCAACTTGAACGGTATATTTTTTGATGACTGAGCTATTTGTAAAAAAATTTATAGTTTTGTTGATTTCAGGGACAATCTGTATTTTCAATAGAGCAAGAATATGTTCTCAGTCAAAACCTTTAACTAGCGGTGTAGAATTGGAAAAAAATAAATGAATAAAATAACGGTATAAGCATTGGCAAGGCAATTCTTCACATCATAAGCAAGAAAAGGCAATAAAGTAAAGTTAGAGAGACAGACGGATGGAGACACAATGGGTGAGGTTTAGCTTGAACAGTTTTGTGGTTACAGTTATGGGAGTTAAGACCTCAGGTAACAATGACAAGAAGAAAAGGCGAGATTTAAAAAATAGAAAAGTTCAAAGCCTCCGGTCGGAACAGAAAGCCTGAAACAGGGTGCGTCGGCATTCCAGTAGCTGCTTTCATTCAGAAAATAATTACTGCTGCTTGCTGTGGAGAACAGGTTCTTGGTTCACACACAAGTTGATTGTGCTTGATATCTGTTTGTTCCAACATTTCAAATCAATACAAAGGTGAGGTATTTTTGATTTGTAAAGAAATAAATTAATCCTCAAATTCCACCATTATTCTAAAGGCATAAATGAAAGTCTAGGCCGGCATTCTTATGACATTTTTGAAATCAAATAAACTAATGACTAGGCTTCTTAGATATCTCATTCGTAGAGTCCTTTCTAACATTTTTTGTTTAGAACTGAATAGTTACCCTTCAACAACCTCTGATTTAAAACAGACCAGTGAACATGTTTCCAAAAGACCTACAATTAACTTGTCCTGTTTGATATAATTTGATATATGATCTATATATGTTTATTTTCACATATTTTACACCGATAAAATCTTAAGTAAGTATGATGTTTTAACCAGATTGTAATATCAGATTCATAATGTTTCTAAACTATAATTACCAAACGTACACAAGAAAAAGCCTACTGTACCCTAGATAAATAGCAGAAGTTAGTGTAGTCATTTTTCCTTTGTAAAAAAACAGACCAAATATAAAACAAGTTCATTAGAACAAACTGGACAATACCACAGATAAGGCTTTTGGTGCAATCACCAGACCCATTTTGCCGCTGGTTCATCCGTCCAAATGGAATCTTTTTAAAACTCCAAAATGAGAAGGTATACCTCCGCGAATGTCTATAACAGAGTACAAAATGGCTATTTGTAGTTGTCTGAAATCATTTGATAACTGAATTTTGGAAAAACTTATAATGATAAGAACTAGACAAGGCGAGTTTATTTATACTGCACATTGGTAATTCAAAGTGGTTTACACTTATGTGCTTTAAAGTTATGACAACGAAAGTAGAACGTACAGAAATTGGAAGCTGGATATATTAAAAAAAAGTCTATTAAAATCTGGGTTTACATTTTGAAACAAGCATTACATTGAACACAGTGCACAAAAAGCCACCATGATACAACCTGGTAATCAATTCAAATTCAAAATGCTTAATTTTTTTCTGGATTTAGATAAAAGGCTAAAAGTTAAAAAGTCATCTAATCTTAATCTACTCCAAAACTCAAGGATTGTAGTGAAGATCAAGAAACATTGTTCTGCAAGGAAACAAAGCCATTTCACAGCATCAACATTAGCACGGAAGGCAAAATATCACATAATGTATCTAATGTCTTTATATACACTGCAGGCTCTTTCAAGAAACCTACAATTCTAATGTTGACCTGCCAGAACCTTGAAGGCAAGATAAAGAAAAGGGTACATACTGCACTGAAATTAAAGTAAACGCAGTGAAACTAAGTGAAAAAGTCAGAGGAAGAGGGTAAAAGAGAGAGGGAGCGGAATATTGTAATATCAGGCAAAGAAGAGCAGCTCTTTAAGGTAGAAGTAGGGATATTGGTGGAGGTGAGGGGAGGGGAACGGCGTTTGAATTGTGTCTGAAACATTTTGTATGACCTCCTCTCTTGGCCATCCATCAGAATGGCTGGCTCATTATTCTAACTAGCTGGCTCTTTCTTCTGTTGCAGGACACCATCAGTAGCAATCTGCATGCCAATTATCGGCCAGACCCCCTGATACCCTCGTATGAAAATGATCTGTCAAGGAAAAAAAGGAAGGGGAAAAAGGAAAGCGAAAAGGCTTTTGCACCATAGCCCCAATCTCTCCCCTCCCCTCATTTTCTACTTTTTCTTTCTCCTTCTCTCTCCCTCTACCTCAGTCTTCCTGTACGGGCAGTGACAGGGCTTCCTGGAAAATTAATCTATGGAGAGAGGGAGAAAAAAATTATAAATGTAGCTATTCTTCGTCTTCAGCCGGCTCAGCGCTTGGGCTCCGCAGGGCAGGGGGAAGTGGAGAGGGTGATAATTGCAATAGAGAGAAGGATGATAACAAAAGGGTACTCTTCTCCCCTTGAATGTTGGACTAAGGGCAAGGGCAAGTAGGCCAGATCCAGCCATCTTTAAAAGCTTTGTGCCATCCGAGGTATACTCCCCGCAAACGACTGTCAAATTGCAGATTGGGATCCAACAACAGCTTCAGGAAAAAAAACTGTTCTCTTGACCAGCATGAGCAGTTTCTGGGCCACAATGTCTAAAAAGGAAGTGTCAAGAGATGATGATCTCTTTTGAAATTGGCAATGATCATAAGGGGAACGTATTTATTCATCTTCTATCCATTTTAATTAAAGACATGGGGTCTGCTGGATTCTTCTCACATTGATCTGAAAGCCCATAAAGGAAAGCTTAGATCAAAGATTTGTTTAATCCATAAATCAACCTCAGCCTTGTTCAAAATTCCAAACTCTAAATCAACAACTGTTTTACTTTCCCGCATTTTTCCCCTCATTTTTTTTTTACAGCTGATGACTTACAAACACAAGTTGAATCGACACATTAGAATCAGACTGAACAGTCAACACAACGATTAACAAAGTTTTACTCTCTAAAACATGTTAAGCTCAGCTCAAAATCCCAAACTTGTCAGAAGTTTTTGTGGTAACAAGACATTGCAAGTGGACACAATTTTACAGTGCAAGGAAGATAGAAAAAGACGAGGAGCATAACAGTTCACTGCATTTTTGTGTGAAAATGTGCATTTAAAATATGAATAGAGTTGCTTTGATGAAATCTTTTACTGTTTGTGTCTATTTTTGTTCTTTTGGCTGAAAACATTTCTAAATTCCAAGCCACGACAAACATAATTATACATTGTGGTTCACCCTCTTGGAATGATGGTCAATGGTGGTGGGTGTAACTAACAGTAATCCAGGTATAACTCACTCCATTCAAACAGATAAATAATTATCTAATTATTTGTTAAATGCTTTGCTATGTCTTAGCCAGGCTTAGTTGTATGATGACTTACATACTAAATGCATTTAAGTTATGGTTCTAGTTAATTTACAGTTATTTGAACAGTATTTTGCAACATTTTTGGTGTTTACAACCATGAAATCTTTGTTATTCTCTGTGTAAATTTCCTAGCCAGGAATAAAGGCTTGTAGAACACTTGAGATTATTATAGTGATCAGATTTAATTGAATGCAGTGTTTACTTTGATTAAGATACGAGTTATGAATCATCAAAATTAATTAGCCATATCCCGAAAATTAGCCCTATATTACATTAACACACAAATATACTCAGTTCATAACAGCATTGCTAATTTTGTATTTAGAAATAGTGACGTAATAGTTTTGTCGTTTGCCTGCAGTGGTTATCCCACCCAATCAACTGTCGATCATACAGAGCTTTGTATTTTTCAAAAGACCCCTCTTGAGCAGAGAAAATCTCTATGTGGTTCAAAAAGTTTAAACGTGAATGAGGCTATTGAAATCTTAAGCATTTTATAATATTCAGCATATGGGACAGTCACTAAAGCTAAGCCATAGAACAGAGGTTACGGAGCTCCAGTGGAGAATTGCTTTTTCTCTTTTCCCTTTGTACTGCATGTCTGTGTACTTTGATTAAAGAAAGAAAAGGCTCTAAGCATGTTAGGACCATTTTGTTCTATTGTTTTTACACCCCCATCCGTGTCCTCCTGCAAAGAAAGCTTGACATAGATGCCAATGCACTCTCACTAAATATCTCATAACCAACCAGACAAGACAAGACGGGATCTTAAAGTATAATAATAATAAAGAAATGTTCAATTAAAGCAATGTTTGCCAGGTGTGGACTTTAGTTTAGGTATAACCTAGTTGTAATATGAATGTATAATGCGCAAAAGATCAAAAACAGATGTCAAAATGTGCAACCCATGGAGCTAAATATTCTAAGCCATCAAACGTGTCTTCTCTGTGATGCAGTTGTTTCATTGAGGAAATAACCGAAGTTCCATTCACTGTTTTCGGTTCTCTTCATGAGCTTCGAGAATGTGAAGTTTCACATTTCAAAATGCACACGATGAGCACATCTATACAGGATATCTACAATGAGAACATCTATCACTGGATCTTTAGAATGGGTGCTGTAAGCTTCCATATCTGAATACTAACTGGACCAAGAGTTAACCCCTTCGAAGTTTGGGGCCTTTTTAAGACTTTTTATTTAATTTACTTTAAAAATATTTTTTGTGCAAATGCTTGCTATTCTTTTTTTCTAACAACCCCAGTTTTTATTTTTATTTTTACACATCTTTTTTCCAATACATTACACAAGAATTACACAACAATCCTGAAATTGTACAAAAATACAGTGCAGAATATTCAATTTTGTACTTTTTTTCTCTGCAAAAACTTCCAAAAATGACAATGAACTGTTTTAAGTGCTTTATAACAATTAAAAGTGTTGAGATAGCATAACAATTCAAAGCAAAGAAAAGGTTGAAACAATGAGAAAAGTGTATCAAAGCAGGCAAACCTTTTGTTTGTTTTGTTTTGTTCCATATGTTGAAACTTTTTGTTCCATCGTATGCCAGAACTTTGAAAAACATAAGACATATCTCAGGTCTTGTACTTCCAAGGGTTACCCCTTCTTTTCACCTCTCGTTGACACTGTGGGTCTGTACTGAAAGATACAGAAAGAAAAATAAACTGAAAGATGATGCGCATTTTCTCACATATTAATTTGAATGGCGTTGCAAAATATGTCATCATTCTTGTAACATTCGTTTATAACCAAAAATATCTGAGCTAATAACTTTGAAATGTACAAAAACATTTTTAAAACATATTTAACATATTTAAAAAATAATAATAAAAATGGCTGGTTTGCGCAATTCCCACTATATAAAAAACCTATAATTTATCATTACACATCTGAAAATCCATGTCTGTAATAGACTTTTTAAAATGCTACAGGTGCAGTCCAGTTATATTCATGGATAATTATCCAGGTGATATGAACAAGGAAAGCTTTTGGTACCGGTTTTCATAGAATGTATCAAATCTGACCGTTATATGAAACTGCAAACAATTCCAATAAACCATGACGTCAACTGAAATTCCATTCAGATCAAGCAATCAATCAGTAAAAGTCTTTATATCGTCATTTTCAATCCAATGAAAAATGAATTGTTTGCCTGTAAACATCCAACGTAAGAACTATACATTGTGACCTTGTTTCATATCCTCCTTTAAGATTATCATTGCTTTCTAAGTTTAGCCTGATTTCACAATAAAATGCAACCATAATATTTGCCCTTCATTTCCCACACCAGTTTAACATAAACAATTCCTATAGCAGATTTGCAGATATAAAATTCGTGCACAGATGCACACATTGTCCTCTGTATCGAAACTTACACGTCTAAACGAATGACCTATCACACTTTGAGCCCATTAGTACCAACTGAGCATCATGCCAATGCCACAGATGAACTGAGTATTGTTGCTGACCATCTCCATCCCTTTATGAGCACAGTGCACACATCTTCTGATGGTTACTTTCAGCCATGTCATCTCAAACTGGATTCTTGAACATGACAATGACTTCACTGTACTCAAATGACCTCCACAGTCACCAGATCTCAATCCAATAAAGCACCTTTTGGATGTGGTGGACCAGGAGGTTTGGATCATGGTAGTGCAGCAGACAAATCTGCAGCAACTGTGTGATCTATCATGTCAAAATGGAACAAACGTTTTCCAGTACTTCGTTAATTCAATTCAGTTCTGAAGCGAAAAATGGGTCTAACACGGTAGTAGCAAGGCGTACCTAAAAAAGTGGCCAGTGAGTGTGTGTAGAGTTTTGATATATTTTATGATATATGTAATGAGATACTTTAAGATACATAAGATATTTAAAATAAATATTTTAAAGAATTACAACTCTTGAAAAATATTTTTTGAGGAATACTGTATATTGTATTCCTTGAAGTATTATTTATATATATATATATATATACAGTATAATCAAAATCCTAAATGAATGACCTGTTCACAGAAAATCAAACTTTCATGGTTGTGTGGCCACGTTTTACTATCTTCACTTGATCTGTGGGTTAACGGGAGCATGGAGGTTCAACCCTAACTCACATGATTGTATCTAATTCTAAACATATATTCTAAATATCTGTAACTTTTCTTTCCTTGAAGACGTAACAGGTGGACCAAGTAGGGAAGCCTATGAAGTGAATAAAGTGTTTTTTTTTTTCTGTGAGATTCCAGTCTAACATTCATTCATTCATTTTCCAACCCGCTTGTTCCCTTTTTAGGGTCACGGGGGGTCTGCCGGTGTCTCCAGCGCACTTTGGGCGAGAGGCAGTGGTACACCCTGTATAGGTCGCCAGTCCATCACAGCCAGTCTAACATTTGTAGGCTAAATAAGTAGTCAATTATATGCAAATGGCTATATTTGCATGTATCATTAGCCTCAATATCTAGTATTTGTTCAGTCAGGATTGAACTTCATCATGAAGTTACAAAAAGTTGATGATTCCAAACTAAAGTCTCATTCTTGCACTGGACAATATTTCATTGTGCTTTCTGAAGCTCCTCATTCTCTCTCACAGTAAGGGGTTTGACACCAGGCAGCACAGAGCGGGTTGCATTTGAATATGGTAAGTGCAGTTGTCATGGTTGTTTAAGTGCTCTGAGTGGAAGAGCTGAACTCTTGCCTGGCCGCTGTTCCCTGAGGGAATAATTAACAATCCTGTCGCCAAGTCGTCAGCAGTCAATTACCCCTACTGCTCCTGCTATACATACGCAATGACTGCGAGCAAACACCACGGTGTGAGCGACAGGGAGACAAATGGTAGAAATTGAGATCATTCCAAACGAGGGGATTTTTGTATGAAGCTGAAGAGTCCAGTGTCAGAAGGTGAGCGGTGAACATGGGCAACCCACCGTCCCCCAAAACATGGAGCTATTATAGTGGATTACACAGAGCAGGGGACTTTTGGTTGGCGCGTTAATTGAAGCTCTAGCTGGCATCAGTTTCCAATTACTTTTAAGCTAGCCTACGGTTAATATAGTGACAATGGGCGGTGGGCATGGCATTCAGGAGAAGTGAGGAAACGAAAGCTGTTTTTGCTGATTTGGGGATGAATAAAGATGGGGTGTGAGCTGTAGATGCAGTATTGACTAGCCATGTTTATGCTTACAAGCAGCTGAATGTCAAGACGAACAATAGCTACAATGTCTAAGATGTGAGTGGCTGCAAGCAATCTCACGTTACTTTCTGTACATAGTGTTCCACTGAGGCTGTTTTAGAAATCAAATTATTGTTAGACGACATTGTAATATTTCCAAACAGCCAGTAATGATTGTGAGTTACGCACACGGTCAAACAGATGATCATTGACCTAGCCTTGCAGTTGGTGAATGTGTATACAGTCAAGACAATAAAATAAACCTATCATGTTTTATACGTTTGTACTCATATCAAATAGATATTAGTTCTTTATTTACACTCACAGGGCACTTTTTTAGGTACACCTGCCAACTGCTCATTAATGCAAATTTCTTACCAGCCAAACACGTGGCATCAACTCAATAGGCATACAGACATGGTCTCCTGTCAGATAAGAACAGAAAACTGTGGCTCACAAAAGTTGGACAATAGAATAATGGAAAAGCATTTCCTGGTCTGATGAGTGTCGATTTCGGCTGCAAAATTTGGATGGTAGTGTCAGACTTTGGCGTCAACGAATGAATCAAGGATGATGGTGTGGGGAACTGTACCAACTGAGCATTATGTCAATGCCACACCCTACCTGAGTAATGTTGCTGACCATCTCCATTCCTTTATGACCGCAGTTTAACCATCTTCCAATGCCTCTACCAGAAGAATAACAGCCATGTCAAAAAGCGAAAAATCATCCCAAACTGGTTTCTTGAACTGTGTCATATCAATATGGAACAAACTGTTTCCAGTACTACTTCGTTGATTCTATGCCACATAGGATTAACACAGTTTTGAAGCAAAAAGTGGGTCCAATGAGGTACTAGCAAGGCGTACCTAATAAAATGGCAGCTGAGTATACATATATATTTAAGAACTAAAACTCTTAAAGAATAATTTCTGAGGAATACTGTTTATTGTATTCCTTTATTCCTTTAACTGTTATTTGTTTATTTCTTTATATTTCATCATTTGATTTTCTTGAACACTTTTTTTGTATGCAATATTTTTATTTTCTTTGTCTGTACTTCTAATTGTACCTTAATAAAACATTTCCATGAGTCTGGCTTTAAAACATAAATCCCACCCTACTGCTTTGCAGCTGGAGTCTACAAACTCTGGCTGACAGGCTGCAGCAAAATAATAACCAGACTAGAAGATGGACAGTAACTAAAATGTCTATTTAACATCTTGTCACATCTACAAGTGCTTTTCAGTATGTTGCCCAGGAAGCAACCCTAATGCAGTTTACAAGCTCGTTTGGATTACATTTCATTTAAATGGCATAGCATCTTTGATCAGGCTCCTAATCAGCTGTGTGACGTGGGTAAGAGAACAGAAAAACAGAGAAACATAATAACCAGACATAGCTGGAGCAAAGATTCAAGAACAGCACAATTTCATCTTCATTCTGTTTTCTTTTCCCATTTTCCTTCACTCGTGCATCAGTCATCCACTCAAGACATCCCTCATTACCCCACTCTGTATGAAGGGCCTTGCTCAGTTTAAGTAGCTATTACTTTTGAATTATGAGCAGCATTGATCCACTGAAGCATATGGTCCTATCACATTAACTCTTTGCGCCTGTATGAATTACAGCTGTATGTGGGAGATGAATGACTCCAGACCAATGCCAGCTAATCCACACTGTGCTGATGGCTTGCTGTGCTTGCGCTAACTTTGTCATTGTCTGTTTGTGAGCCCCACCAAAAGCAAAAGACTTTAGAAGCCCAACTGTGTGGTGCCTTTAAACCAATGTATTTTATGTTTTCATTCTCAGGGTTCAGCTAATTATCTCTTAAGAGCGGAAAAAGTTCAGCAGTGTAATCAGCTCAGAACTGGTAGAAATCTGTGGAATCCACATAAAAATCCATCAGTTGACCAGAAATGTTCTTTATGGAAAAATTATAGCCAAAAAGCCATACCTCAGAAATGGGAACAAAGCCAAACAACTCAAGTATGCTCAAAAACACAGGGGAACTGGGGTGTCATTTTGGCTGCAGGTGTTCTGGAATGACATGTTTTAAATATTTGGCTGTATCAGGAGCCAGTTTATTCTTCGAAGGGCTGGAGAGCAGAACATAAATGACTCTCTGTAGGCAACTGTCAAGCATGGTGGAGGTACCTTGAACATTTGCAAATGGGATTGGAGATTTGGTTAGGAGTATTGACCACATTCCAAAATGTGAAGAAGAGCAAGGTCTTGATGATGTCATCAAGAAGGTTTGGAAGAGGATTCCAGTGGCAACCTCTGAAGCACTCTTGAACTTGAAAATATTTCAGTTCTGGTGGCTATACAAAAAAAATGGCATTTTATGTAGCCACCAGTGCTGTCACTTTGTATTAATATTAACACATAAGAAAGAACTAACTAAAAAATGCCATTATTTAATTTTATGAGCCCCTTGTAACTTTACCGTTTGTATCAATGACTTTCCTGAGCTGAGCTGTAGATATTTAAAATGGGTTGCTAGGGTGAGCAAGTCATTAAAGTCGTTTCCCAGTCCTATGCAAAAAAAAATATAATGTTCACTATGAGTAACATAACTTGATGTCGATGACACTGTGAGTATTTTATGACTTTCCAAATCTGAGATTAAGAAACCCCGAATTGGTTGCTATGGTAAACAGTCTGGTTGCTATGAAGGGGTCAGTGGCATAATACAATGTTCCTTTAATCACTGTAAGTTACATAAGCCAACCTACAAGTCTCAATCAGTTACAAAAGCTGAAATAGATTTCAGAAATTTTAGTTGCTAGGTAAAGAGTTTGGTTGCTAGGGAGCTGTATGTGATGTCATAAAAAAGGTATTAGTATGATTATCATATGATTTCTATATGATGTTTTCCTAAACTTTTAACATTTAATTTCAATGACCTTTACAAGTCAACATTAAATCTGTAACCCCTTGTAAAGTATAGGGTTCAAATACTTTATGTTCAAGCACAAGTATGGTTAGTTTGAAGTTTCTACGAGGCTCTGAATTGCTGTAACTCAACAGTAACAGTTTGACTCCATGTTAAGTCAATGGAAATTCTCCCAGCATTTTCAGCGATTTCCCAGAATTCCATTAATGGTACCAGTCTGACAATATATACCAACCTGAGTCAGACCAGTGAATATCTTGGCGAATTTGGTGGCAACTTGAATTTGGTGCTATATAGGAACTATATAGGTCTATAAAGTCTATAATTTTTTTTTTAAATTTATGTTGACTTTGACTAGCCGATATAATAAAATACTGAAGGTGGATAAGGTGAAATTGCTCAAACCCATGACAAATCCACTCAAATCCATTTAACTGGGGACATATACATACATATATAGCTTTTTATAACTGATAGAAAAAAGAAAGTCACAAAACCCTGACATAATGGAAGAGTATGACTACTATGGTCACTGATACTATGTCTCAATATCAAAAAGTCAGAAAAGGCCATCATTGTATGACTTTTTATCTCTGTTTATTTTGTATAGTTTTGGAACATCGTGACGTGGGGAGGCTCCCTGGAGTAACTAATTTGTTGCTTTTTTCTATACTTAAAAAGACTGCATCATTCAGTGCGACACCTTCACAGAGATGAGCATAATAGAGAGGTTTTAGGCAAAGGATTGGAGTCTCCTAGTTTCTTAGGTATCACGTCAGCCTTCGTTTTGATCCAGCCTATGCCTATTGAGCACTACAGAGAGAGTAATTACTGCCTCCATTGAGTGTCTTATTTCATCCGCTATAATCTTTTCCTCCATTAATGTATTATTAGTTGGATTTGGTACAAACAGATTAAGCGGGGGTGAGGAAGGCAGAAGTCATTTGTTAATTGCACGAGCACCTTTTATTTCACTTCTTTCCTCATTCACAGTAAGCAAAGCGTGAAGAATTCCACCGCTGAGTTTGTACTGTAGATTAGGGCATGAGGTTACAGTAGATGTGAAGAAATGAAAGAGAGAGCTAAATGGAGGAATATTGCTCCAGCCTTCCAAGTCTTAGTTTCATTGACATTCAGATTTTTATCAAATAATGAATTAAACCTTGATTTTCTGTCTACTCAGCACAGAAAAACCCAGCAGTCTGTGGCATCATTATTTCACACAATATTTCAAGGTCTGCTGGAAAAAAATATGTAAAGGTTGAGTTATTTTCATTAAGGTGTATTCTTAAGTAGAATGTGTTTGACATCTCTGTGTATTCCTTTAATAATTCATTTCTGACCCCTCCTGTAAAGACCAAGCATATGGTCTCTGTGGATTCATTGCTATCACAGAGAAAAAAATAGCAAATTGAAGCTATCAGCTACTGTTTCGTCATGGAAGAAAATAACAATCTGACACCCACACATATTGAAATGCAAAAGAGGCGTCCCACCATTACCCTGGCAATTTATCATAAAAGGCGTCAAATTCGACTTAATATACATGAAGTCTGTGAGGTATCATGGAGCTCTGCAGTCTGACAAACTTCTCAAAGTATTCTCACAAAAGGGTCAAGCAGATTATTTCCATGTGGACGGCAAATTGGCTATTCTTCTTCGGTACAATTTTCCCGCTCCTTCTCTGTTTTTTAAGGGTGTTTGGAATGAGAGCAATAGAGAAAGATAGGCATGTACGTGTGTGTTAACTGGCCATATCAGTTGCAAGGTGGAAAAGGCTATTTCCAGTGCTCTAATTCATCTCTGCCAGCAAAGTCTCCAGGCTTTTCATCTCTCAGCTCTCTAGCCGTACGAAATATGGCTTAGTACTTGTTGTACCCTGTTCACCTTGTTTTCCTTCTCCTTTGGGTATTGGGACATTTCCCTGTGCTACTTTACCCCCACCCGCATTTTTGTGTGTGTGAGTCATTTCAGTTTGTCAGCTCTGGTCAGAGCTGGTTAGTCATGAAGCAACGAAGCTCAGGGCCAGCACCAAAATGGGGCTTAAAGCCAAGCCCTTAAAGCACCAACACAATGTCATACTAACGCAGGCCAACATGATGCACCAGTTGAAGCAGCTTCTATATCTCCATGAACCCTTCTGCATTATTACAAATAAAAAAAAGCTTCTAGTTGGGGGTTGGGGGCATTTAATAGTCCAGACTGAGCTTGACTGTAGACTGAGAGCTGTCATATAAATCTGTGGGGCACACCGCTCTATGCTAATGTATAATTGGTATGACACATTTTTACTACGGCTAGTCATAATGCCATTATATTATTTGAATGTCTTGGGCTCCCTCTGGAGACCCCACTATACAAATCAGGCCTGTCTCTCATGAAGAAGGGCCAAAGATTAATGACAAACCTGGCAAGGACAAATGAGAGCATCAGACGATCACTTCTAAAGTTTTGCATATGAACTGCCTCAGCAAATAACAC
>SRMA01026749.1:68449-141867 GCA_007224835.1 Danionella cerebrum
CTGAGCAGCACAGAGGTAAAATTGTTAGAGAAGCTATAATGTTAGCCTGAGCAGCACAGAGGTAAAATTGTTAGAGAAGCTATAATGTTAGCATGAGAAGCAAAATGTTTAAGAAGCAAACAAAAAAATGTTAAAATGTAAAAATTTTAGAAGCAAACATTTTTCATAAACAGTTGGAGATTTAAAACTGTTAAAAAGCTAACATTGCATGAGCTAAAACTGTTAGTGAAGCTAATGTTAACACAGAGCTAAACTACTAGAGAAGGTTAGCATAAGCGCCACAGAGCCAACGCAGCAGTTTATTTTAAAAAATTTCACTGCCGATTTTCCTTACAATAAATAACTGAAAAGAAAGGAAATGTTTTGTTTACATTAAAAAAAAATAGCTTTGAGTTTACCCGGCCAAAAGCCTATGATAGCTGATGCATTTGATACGGACAGTTCCATTTCTACAGTTAAATTATGGATTATTTTAGGAGACCCAGTTCTTCACTCTGCTGAAGAGCAACAGCAGAAAAACAACCCTATATCTACTCGTTCCTATTAACCATCTTCTGATTTTCTACCAACCTCAGTACTGCTCTATCAATTAAATGCCTATATAGTTTTAGCCTACAACTGGAACTCCTCCTTTGTGACAGCTCAATTGGAATGTATTTCAAGTTCACGTGTAAGAATTTTTCACATACAATACATTTATTCTAAACAGCAGTTAAAGTATCAATTTAAAAACCCTTAGCCATAGCTTATATCCTTGCTTTGATGTAGAGTAAAAGAAAAGCCTTGAGTTTCTTCAAGAAAATACAGCCTTAAGACTGTAAATCTGAGCTGTTGTTCATAAAAGATTAGAGACCGTTAAGTGACCACACAATAACACAATCTTCTCTTGAACTTTAAGAAGCCAAGAAAAGACATATGTTGCTCTCCAAAAACTGCTCTCTTTATGTTATCCGTACAGTAAATATAAGAGCATTTATCACCCACAATAGGCCATTTCCTGTGTAGCAGAATGGCTAAAAACAGAAAGCAGCAGGCCTTTCAAGGAGCCAATGTCCTTTTCTTCACGCTGAGCTCATGCACTTCTGAAGCAAAACCACTAAAGTCTTATGGTGTATTGTGCTTTGAAAAAGCCATTTGAAATGCATTAGCATTAGACACTATCTAAAGAAGAACCAAGCATGGATTTCAAACATAGCCATGACTCACAAAAAATGGGACACTGAGAAAACATTTATAGATTAAAAAAGAAGAAAAGCAGATCCTCCCAATGCAGCCAGAGAGGGTTCTTTTTTTGTTTAGTGACAATTTGATACCGCAAAGTTCTATCATTCCAATTCACTTTTTCCCTCTTCTCCTCTCAACCACAGCAAATTTGTTTTCAGTCTCCATAAAATAGCCTTTTCTTATTTCTGAGCAGCGCTGTACACTGTGGAAAATCTTCCACATAATGTATCCTTAAAAGCACATTACTCTGTCTCAAACACCGTTACGAGTTAAGAACATGGTTAATATCTGCAGTCATGAAGACACAGCAAGCGAAAAGAAGAGAAAAGGGAAAATGGGGAGGAAAAAAGAGCGAGGATTTTGCCATGGAATAAAATTCCCCCACCCACGTATACACACTCACTCTCTCTTTGCAGCAGTCAAACAATTGCTATTCACAATCCTACCCTTAATGCCTAAGACCCGCATAAAAGCAGAGAGTTTAAGAATATAGGGATAAGCTCTTTCAGCTTTTCTAAATCTTACGGCTGGTTTATGCTCTGTGAATTCTGAGCATCAGCAGCCACTGCTGTTGCCACTCTAAATAGATATTACAATGATTTGGGAACAATGGCTTCTTCCAGACACAAAAATACATATATGTGTTTATATACTGAATGAGAGGCAAACATTAGCAGCGCTCCGACAATGCAAGCTCATGAGAGATGGAGAAGAAGAGAGAAAGATTAGTGTCTGCGAGCGAGAGAAAAGGCGAGATGGCAGTGGGGTGTTTGGGAGGAAAGCTGGGGCTGCAAGATGCTTTGAGAAGCTAAATCTCCCCCAGAGCACAATGCTGCACCGCTGATACAAGTAGCAGACATGGGGTCACCTCCCCTTGAGGAGACAAAGTAGATGAGAGATGAGCTCTGGCTCCTCAGTGACATTAACTTTTGCATTATTTGGGCTCATTGTTGTTTTTGTTTTTTTTCCAAGTCTCTGCTTTCGATGAAGAGTTTTCATCCTTGAGCGGAATATAATGCCAAATTTTCCAATTATGTTTTATGTGGTTGTCAAACTGTTATGATTTTTAGTAGAACACCTTTTAAACAGTAACCTTGTGATTGTGCTGATAAAAGTTGCACTTTATTTTAGGGACATTAAATGATGTCCACTGTCCTACATGTTTTAAGCCTTGGTAATAGCAAAGTATTTTGCTTTAATAAGTTACTTTTTTAAAATTCCTCTGTTTTTTTGTGGCAATTCTTGATATCATTTATTGGTACTTCTTTTTTACAAATCTATTTTAATTGCATTACACAATAATTTCACAGCAGTCTTGAAATTCTACAAAACAATTTCAAGTATCAAGTTTTGTTATTTTTTTATTGCAAGAAGTCCAAGAAAAACAAGAATTGTTGTTTAACAAAAATAAAAATGTATAAATGGCTCTAAAATCCATAGAGAAAGTAAAAAAAAAATCCAGACAAACATCCCCTATACCTTATACCCTCTTCTCTTTTATGCTATTGTGCTTTTTTTGTGTAAGAACTTTGAAAACACAAGCCAAATCACAGGTATTGTACTTGGAATGGTTATTCCTTCTTTTCAGCACTGGATGGCACTGATTTGTTTTCTGTGAAATGAAACTGAAAGACAACCGTGCCTTTTCTCACAATTTAATTTGAATTACTTTTAAACAATGTCAGAAATATCATAAACAATATTTAAAATAAAAAATATAAAAACTAAGCATCTTTTTAAAACCTACACATTATTTTTGAAATCAAAATGAACAATAGGTGGGTGACATCATTCCTACTTAATTCAAAACAGCCGGCTTTTAAGGGTTAGAGGGTTACACCACCTCAGAAAACTTTTTCCTATGTGTACTGTGTGCTGCTACCTTGGCTCGCAAAAGTGCTTTTTGTAAATGGTAAAATACAAAAATATTGATATCTTCCCCACGTGACTGTGAGAAAAGGCGCCAAATCAATTAATGTCCAATAAATTTAATTGGAGAAAAGGAGGGCAGACCAACTCCTTTTTCTCAGGGATTTTGAAAAACAAGATTCGAAAGCATCCTGCAGAGACATCCAGATGTTATGACACTTTAGGCCCTGTCCACATGTACGTACCCATTTATTTTAAAAACAAGGATTTTTCTGTGCGGAAACGCTGTCCGTCCACTTGTAACTGCAACACCGTTTTCATGTAAATGCACTTTTTTTTGTCGTCATGCTGTGTCACTGCTGTGTTGACAATAGCAAGAGTAATAGCGGCCAAAGCGAGGACTTTATTGCTGTTTATTCTATTATTGTGGCTTACTGCACGTACAGGATTGATCAGCAAAAAGAGTCACATGTGTTTGTGCACGCGCCGTTTTAAATAATAATTTTAAAATTGCCTTGAATTGACAACCATTATTTTATTTAAACAGACATTGACACTTAACGCTAAGTTGTATCACTCCAGGAACAGGGTGGTTACTCTATAACGACTATCACACTAGATAATCTTTTCTATTCCTAACATTACGTGTAGGAAGAGCAGTACCAATGCCATTGTGTATGAATTCACACTTCCTCTCCATATTTGTAAAAGGAAATATCTAAAATCATGTCATGAAAAGGTACTTATGAACCAAACATTAGACAAACCCTTTACCACTGATAGTGGTTTGATGTTGTGTTATTGTAATGGTGCCTTATCTGGTTACTCAATGTTTCTATCACTGAGTATTAAATCTGACATTTGAAGAGAATAACTAAAATAAATAACTGAAAATAATTTTTTCCCCTGAATTTAGTTTGAATGTGTAACATTTCCCTCCCTCTCTACACACCTCTTTCTCTCTCTCACTCTCCCTTGTCTTAATCCAGTGCAATCACTGCTCTTGGACTTTGCCACAACTCACAATTACAGAATACTATAATCCGAGTGGCTTCCATTTTCCTGGAGCTTTAAGAGGAGCAGAGATCAGCGGGGATCACTGACCACCCACACACAGCCCTCTCCATACTCCCTGTCAACTCTGTCGCCCCAAATCATATGGCGATGGCTCAGATAGATTCTAATGCTGCCTTCTGCTCATGGTCAGTGCTTAAATACAGTTTAGTGGCTTAGGGAGGATTTGCTTGTATCAGAGGTGCTGGGTGTTTAGGAGAAGCTTTCTCAAGCGTATTGCACTTGTTCACATATGTTATGTTGCCAAGATGGTCTTTTGAAGAGGCTCAAGAATCACCAAGTTTGAAGTGTGGTCAATGAGATACTTGACTCAAAGCAAATGCTCTCTGGCTGCACGGCTCATGGAGTTTAAGCTGTTTTAAGGGAGGCATTCCCAATTCAACTCGAACAGATATGACTACCATATCCATTTGGATGGTGATCCACTTGTACACCAAGAGAGCAGCTGCTAAGTAAGAAACTTCAGTCTGAATTGAAGGCAAACACACCATAACACACCAATTGGGTTTTTTCTAACTAAAAAAGCAATACATTATTTTAAGCACATTGTCAAATTATGGGTGGAGCAATGGAAATACCATTTTTAATCATATATGGTCCACACAAATTATTTCAAGCTGATAAAAACTCTTTCAAGCATTTAAGTATTAGCTTGTCTTTAAAATACTGGATCATGGACTCTCTTAATTAATAAAATAGACAAAGCATTGCACTGATATTACACTTAATGTAGCATTTTATTTGCATTTAGCTTCCCTTTTAGATGTTCCTTATGCTTTTTAAACAGAAAATAAAAAAGAAACATATTAATTATAAAACACATCTAATGACACAAATCAGCTATTGATTGTCTGATGTTTAACAATCATTCACTTATTAAACATAAGTAATCACAACATGAAACATATTTTAACAAATAAATAAATTAATGAGATTAGTGAGAACTAACTATATAACTGGAAACAGACTCTAACAGTCAGTGCTAAACTGCACATTTAAGAACTAAAATATATATATTTATTTATATGCGAACCAAACTGGTACTTGGCACAGGTGACAAGCAGCAGATTGACATGGAGTTTAAAGATGCAACGAACCCATAAGCAACACAAAAACACAGGGAATATAAAGAGACAGACATCCTCAAACTGAATGAGTAACAGGTGTGCAGCAATCAGGAGAGAAACAGAACGGGAGGGGTGATTGAGCAGAGAGCCACAGACACCGAAAAGCACAAATGCATGAGGAAAATGGGCCAATTCATAGCACACACAAGTGTAAACACATGAATACAAACCATGCAAGGACATTATGATGCAATAAATGTGTGGAACACAAAACTGAATCCATAATTTAACTGTAAGGAGAGTCTTTCAAACTGAAACCAGAGAACAGAAGCAGAAAGAACAAATGTGAGACAAAACAAAAGAGTCCTAATACCAAAAAGACTCACCCAGCTGTCTGCCACTAAACCTGGTCCCTTCAGTTCTCCAGTAATGTGCTTGCTTGCAGGTTTTTTCCTCTAAAATGGCAAGACAGAGATTTGTTTCAAAACAATCAATACCTTTTTAGTGACTGTGACGAAAGCCACACAGAAGGGGGAAGAGGAGACTAAAATGACAGATGCTTCGATTCCCATTTCTTTCATTCTTTTTCAAGAACATACAATAGCAGAACCAAAGGAATTTCTAAGGCTGCTTTAAATTGATTTAAGTTCCAGTTCGTCATTAAGTGTCATTGTGTGTGTGTGTTTGTGTGTATTTTCTAGCACCACAAATTATAAGAAGGAGAGAAATGGCAATAAAAACGGTGGTGTGTTTTCTTTGGCATTCTGTGTATACAGGCTAAGAATGCTTTTCTCCCAAGTCTTTGAGGTCACTGTGTACAGTTCTACAGTGAAAGGGACTATCATCAAGGATAACCATAGCTTGGAGTTGGTGGAAAAGCAAGATATGAACGAAATAAGTTCAATCTTTACCAATAAATAAATAGGAAAGGTGGCTTTCTTTTATTTCATGTTGAGTCATAATGAATCAGAAATAATGTGAAAAACTGGTAGATGCTGGAAAGTAAGAAATGATTAGGGAGTTTGAACTTCTGTCAATATTTCCATATGTGTTGGGTTCTATGCAACTGGTTTAGAGCCAAGCTCTTATATAATAGCAATTACAACGTCTTTAATGTTATCAAGTATAACATCATAATGCAAAATTGTGAATAAAACATTTAGAATAAATAGAAACAATATAGAAACAATATTTCAATATTTCTTAAATATTAAAGTAATTAAGAAGTGTTGCTGCTGCTACCTACACGCAAAGAACGCAGTCTGCGTAGGGACTGCCAGAGGGGGTACCTTCATTCAAGCATTCATTCATTCATTGGCAACATTCACTCACACATTCACACCTAAGAGGAATTTAGATTCTTCAATTAACCTAACCACATGTTTTTGGGATTGTGGGGGAAACCAGAGTACCCGGAGGAAACCCACGCAAGGACGTGGGGAACATGCAAACTCCTTTCAAGAAGGTCACTGGCGAAAATTTTCAATTTTCTTTTTCACTTGGTAACCTTTCCCCCTCACTTTTCCCCAATCCCTTATCCACCCCCCCTTTCAGTCCAACGCCGTCTTGTCCTGACACAAATAATGTAAACTGGCTCGTGGGAACTGTAACGATCCAGTATGAGCTGGTATCGAACCCCGATGAAACTCTGTACAAAGTTACAGAGAGAGCGAGCTTGCTCCAGTAAACCCAAATGCAGAGGAGGAAGACAACGAGGAGTCCTCAGTTTGAAAAGGAAAAATTCTTTACTTGAAGTAACAAAAAACACCAACACAAAAGATGTCGAGACTCTTACAACTTGAGTAGCAAAAATATAAAAAATACAGCGAACTTGAGAAAAGGCACAAAACAAAACAAACACGAGAGTCTTGAAAAGAATTTCCAAAACTAGAATCAAGGCTTCAGTTAGGCACAGACTCACTGGCTTCAGAGCAACAAGGCTGGAAGGTTCAGGACTGAACACAGAACATTGAAAGCAGTCTTTATATAGGGCAAAACACAGGTGCTGGCAATGAGGCTGATTGTTCATGTTCCCAGTGATGGTGAGGGCAAGGGCACCACCACCAGTGTGGGAGAGGCTGGGCATGGCAGAAGGGCCCCCTGGTGGCACGGAGGATGTGAGTCCTTACAGGGACCACAACTAATAAATATTTACATACATGCAATGCTCCAATCCAGAGGAGAAAACACCAAATCAGGTGTTTTACTTCCCTGGAGAAAGCAAAACTGTCCAACTCAGCAAAGCTTTACGCTCCCATGTGATAGCTTCTGAGCGAGACAGGCAAGGCCACTACAGTAAAGGTTGTCACAGGTGGGAGAGAGTTTAAACACTCATCTCACCTTCCACTCCCAGAGGAGCTGGGGATCAAACCAGCGACCTTTTGATCTCCAGTCACCTTATCCACTATGCCACAGCTGCCCACCAAAGTTTGATTGTTTGAAGTTTTGGAATGTTTGAAGCTTGTGTGTTCTTCCCATGCTTGCGTGTGTTTCCTCTTGATGTTTCTCCTCAAGACCAAAAACATGTGTCAGGTTTATTAGGAGAGAATGTTTGTTAATGGACTGGCAGGTTGTAGCCATGGCCCCAAAGTGCACTGGATATGGGCACCAGCAGAAGGAAAAAGGTAGTTATTGCTCATAGTACTAGTTTGTCACATTTGGTGTTCAAAATGCGAAAACATTACCTTTTTTGAATTTTAAATACGTGATTCATTCTGAAATATTATGCAGCCAAGTTAGGCAGCCTACTAACATAAATGTAGGTAATATTTTATATTGACAATACACCAGTGAGGTGACAGAAGATATGCATATGAATAATTTTTGAACCCTGCAGTCTGCATACCAAAACCATTTAATTTGTTTGCTTGCAATTGATGGATTGGTGTCATCATGGTAGCAATTGGCTTCTTACGACTGGGCAGCCATATTGGCAGGGTGGCTTAAAATGTATATCAACACTAAATCAAGGTGCAACTGAGAGACAAATGTGATGAATGAGTGAATGATGATTTCAGAGAGGGATGGAAGAGCCACGTCGGGTCCAAACTGAGGTGTGTTAGATGTCAGAAATGAGCAGACTGTCAAGGGATAGCTTTTGGGGCCTGTTAATGAGGGGTTGTTCATCACGAACAAACATGATTCATGCTAGAATCTTATCAGGCATGCTAAGCTGCCCTGTGAAATTTTAAAAGAAATGTTTAAACCTTTACCTTTTTACAAAATATTTTTATCACCATAGATTTGTCACATTCCCTAAAAAGTAGCAGTTGATGGAAAACGTTTTGGTTCGAAAACTGAAACAACCTTAATTGATTTTTCCTCGTATCCTTGGAGGTTTAGGATGAACGTCTATAAAGTTGCAGAAGCAGCAGAAGTTGTTCAAGCTTCAGATGCGCACCCACCACTAGAGGGCAGTGCAGCACAGTGCTTATTGAACTTCAACAGACCGTAATAAACGGAGAAGCAATGCTTGATAAAGCTTGATAAAGACAAATCACCTGATGGCGCAGACTGATACAGAAACGGAAATGCAGTCTATGAGGTGCCGAAATTCCAAAACAGTCATTATCTGCTTTGATTCATTTCTGATCAGCAAATATTTTCATCAGAAAAGCATCACATTCACTGCATTCTTTGCAATTGTTCCTGCTAGAGTGCTATGTTCATACACAGCGAACATCCACTGAGCCAAAGACGTCCAAAAGATGTTGTTTGGACTGCTTTTCAACCATCAAGATGTTAAATGAATGTGTCTCTGTCTTTTGAATGTTTGCAATGATCTGTCATAATTGTTACACAGAAGGTCAAGGGAAAACATATGTACAATATGGTAAGAAATCAAATCTTTATAAGTCTGTATCAACAAAATATACAGTAATCTAATAGTGATATTTTAACACACAATGTAAAACATAATGACAGTAAACCATTCTAAAATTCTGTTGAATTGGTGTAATATAAAATTCTATTGAAAAGATATGGAATGTACTCAATATGAATAAATTATATGTATATTTGTATTAATATTTGATTGGTAATCAAATAAAAATGGGGAAAAGTGGTGTACAATTACAGAAATTATAGGGAGAATCTGGATTTAACTCTCTTTTTTCCGTTGGCTTTTTACCTTCAGAGAGTAAAACTTTTTCTTTCCTATTTACGTGTCTCTTGGAGCCCTGAGTGATTTCATACCCTGCATTTATGTCTTTTTCAGATTGTAAATCTTCTCTAATTCTTTGTGATTACAGGTGAGAGTCAATCAAGGCTTGAATGAAATACATCCGATTGTTTCAAATGTGTAGGTCTTTTTGAAGTCAATATACATAAAAAACAATTCGTTTTTTCTTTTCAAAGGCTGTTTAAAACAACAGGTAGATTAAAATATATTTGAGTATTGATGAGTTACTGTTTGCGTAAAGCTATCAAGGCTGCATCCTTTCACCTAAGAGATCCATGACGTATACATCTCCGACATCTTCAAACCACTTAAACGGGTAAATTCAGAACTGTAAATTTGAACATTTAATAAATTAAACCCAGCCTTATTTTAGACCAATTTATGTACATTTCCCATGTAAATGATATTAGTAACAGAAAAAAGTTTACGTTCATAAAATAACAGTAAGAATATCCCGATGTATGATTTTTTGGAATGGTCAGGTTTAGGCTAGATATTTACAAAATATATAATATAATATAAAATAACAATGGCCTGTTTATTTTGATGTTTGTTTGTAGAAGTGAACACTTTCTGCATACAATGCATTCATAGCAGTATACATAAAAGTTCTTTCTCTGGGCTGTGGGAATGTAGTAAACAACACGATTCCTGTATGTGTCAATCCTGAAGATCAAGTCAAGTTAGCTAGTGAAATAAAAAATCAAAGGAAAAAAAAGGAAGGATTCACCGCAGGGGCATCATAACTGAACGAAACCTCAGAAGAGGATGTTTCTTGTTTTAACTTGTCTTAAGTGATCAGAGAGGAAGGACAAAAGCCCAATCGTGTAAAATTGCACACTGCATCAAAATAAAGGTTTCTTGCCTACAAGATGATTTACATGATCATTTTTACATTGTCCAAAAAAACTTTGTTGAACTATATTTTAGCAGCAGATCATAAACAAATGATGTTCTTCTGGCTATATGGACGGCTCCTGTGCAAGCATGCGGCCCCTCGGGGAGCTCACCAGGAAGAAAAGAGATGAGTGTGGTAGATAACGCCTGTTTAGGGTATGATATGCTTTCAGGCTTGAAAGAAGACACCCAAGTATATACTTAGGTCTAGACATGTTTGATCAACACCTCTATCAGACAATAATCTTAGAGTTGACTGAAAGCTTGCAGCAGGACAAAGATGTATAGTCTTTCATTATACAAGTTATTTTTAGTCATTATAATTCTATGTTCTGAAATGGACTGGCAACCCATCTAAGGTGCATCCCACTGGAGAACCAGGAATAAGCCACTTTAGAAAACACCCTGGACAGGTCGCCAGTCCATCGCAGGGCAACATTCACTCACACTTTCACACCTAAGGGGAATTTAGATTATATCATTAACCTAACTGCATGTTTGTGGTACCCGGAGGAAACCCACGCAGAACTTACAAATTCTCTCCGACAACCTTCTAATTGGAAGGCCACAGTGCTACCCACTGCGCCACTATGCCGCACAAACACTTCAATTAGTTCTATTGAAGACTTATTCTATTTTGGGTTCTACTTTCGTTCTATTTTGCGTTTTGAGTAATTTTTGCAAATAAGATCAGGTAGTGAAATGGTAAATCTTAAAATTCTTACCAGTTGCTTGGGAAATTTGGTTGCTTTACACCCCCAAAACATTCACAGTACTCAAAATGTTTGTGTAAACTGGTTGCATCAAAAAATTGTATTTTACCAACTGTAGTTTTTAATTAAACAGTACTAAAAATGTGAAGTTTTCTTTAAAAGAAATGACACTAAGCTTGGTCAACTCAAATGTTGATAACAATTGTTTGCATAAAAGTATAATAATGTATACTGTAAACTTTTTAGGGACCAGTGCGTGCCAGTGACGTGGAATTTCCACTGATCTGTTTGGTAAAGACTACCTTGACTTGACTTGGCTTGTTATTGGGGGCTTTTCCACTGCTCTACTGTTACTTTTCCATACCCTTTTGAATGAGGTTCTAAAAGCAGGATAAATCTGCAGTCATACTATAAGAAAAAAATTACCTGCACATTGTGATTACGGATTACCAACAAAACTTCAGCTGGGAGGAATTTTGACATGTGTTATTGAATTTTTCAGTGATATTGAAATGCCAGTGTGTCCAGGGTTCGAGCCCAGCCAAGCAGATACTGTTAATAGATTGGAAAAAACCCTGATTGTTCCAGTGATGGACAAAGTACACAAATCAAATACTTGAGTTAAAGTAGACTGGGTAAAATATTACTCCAGTAAAAGTAAAGGTGCTCCCTTCAGAAATTCACTTGAGTAAAAGTACCAAAGCATTTGCCTTAAAATGTACTTAAGTACTATGACTTAATATGGCTATAAATAGATTCCTGCTTAAACAATATGTGAAAAGACTTGTCTCTGTGTGAAAATATAACCTGGTAATATCCGATTACCATAAGAGAAACTAGTTTCGGGTGTTTCTTCCATCATTTATGGAGCCAAAACTCTCATAAATTAAAAAGATTTTGCATAATGTATTTAAGTAAAAAGTAAAATATTTGACTTTGAAAGGTATAGTCAAATTAAAGTAAAAAGTATCGTCAAATCAAAATACTTGAGTAAAGTACAGATACTTGAAAAAGCTACTGAAGTACAGTAACGAAATACATTACTGCCCACCACTGGACTTTTCAGTTGTTGAGCTCACTCATTGGCCAGAAAGAATTGTCAGTGTATGGATTATACAGATAATAAGTGCGACCATCCTTTTTAAACTGTCCAATCGAGTCTTTTGTTTGTTTTGTGATCTGTGCGCATAACATTGTGCATTTCTTCTTCTTTTGGATTTCTTTGTGGGGTTTTGCACTTCTTTCACATTTCTGATCTAGATGATGAAACTAGAATGAAGAGTGACATGTCTTGAGTGGCATGTCAAAGTTGTTCTGTTACGTAAATCCGTTGGAAAAGTGGCATTTTTGATATAGAACCTGGTGACTGGTCTGTAAACGAACTTCATTTGTGAACAAAATAATAATTGTGTCACTTGAGAATTTTACAGAATAAAACTATTGCATTTTCCAATATTTGACTCAAAAACCACTTAATGGCCCCATCCGGTGCACCCTGAAACTCTAAAACTCTGTCCCTTTTGCTTTTGGTTCTCTCATCAATTATAGATCGTGTCCTCTGCGGCTGGAGGACAACTGTGTTTCTCAGGTAGACACATCTCCTCTTCACAGCATGGAGGCAGGCATTCTGTAGCGGACCGTTTGTCCATTATTAATCAGAGTCTCTACAGATCCTAACTGAGGGCTTGAAGAGGTCAGCTCACATTAGTGGCGATGTAGAGAGCGACCTGAGATCCTCAGATTGAGCATTTCGCGCTACGCTGCTTCCACTGCTCAACTCCTGATTTGATATTAATATCCATTTAAGGCTTCCTCTCTCCTTTCATTGTGATTATTTGATTTTCCTTGGCCTCTGACACTCATTAAAAATCTCTTGTGCTTTGTTTGAACTGTTGTGAAATGCTTTAGCCATTTCAGTTTTAAATTACTCATAATGCTAGTTGAGGATCTCTGTGAACTTCAACATTTTTAATTTGAATCATAATTTAATTTTTGCTGACACTTCTAGAAGTCTCAAATGTGCTCTCACTTACAGCATGCACACTGGCAAACCTTTCCGAGAAATAATTAATCCTGAAATCATTTTCAAAACGGCTATGAGATTTGAAATTTGAAGCATATCTGTTCCTACGAGCAGATACAGTTATGATTGAATACAGTATATCAAACCAGTAAAGTATTATGTAAAATATGCACAGCTTGAGAACTTTCCAACAGGGAATTTAAAGAGCCATTGAGTCTTTACATCTCCTGCAAAATACTATTGATTTTTTTTTTTGTAGTTTATACACTAAACCATCAATAAATATGTGAAATTACGATTACATTCATAGATCTTCACTCTCAATGTTTTACTCTATATATCAATTTTGCTTTTCTGTTTTAATTTCACCATAGCGATCTAAGTCTATCCTGGGTGCTTTAAAAATGCAAAGAATCTATTAATTTTCGTACTAACAGCCTGAAAAGTATAGATCCAAGACCCGTTAAATGATTTAATTTATTTGTTAGGTGCCTCTTTTTTCCATTTTCCTATTTTCTCCATAACAAAATGAACTTTGACTGGAACAGGACCAGCTGTAACTTAACACATGGGCCCTTCTCTGCACCACGGGCTCTTCCAATGTCTTGGAATGCCAGTTTGTGAGTTTGAGTAATCAACATCATTTACATGCCTCTGACCAATCAGAAACTATTATCAACACAAATGAAAATAAAGGCATTCGTGTTAACTGATATCGCCTAAATACAAAAATAGTTATTATTGAAAACATATTTGTTTGATGTATTTTCATTAACTTTCTGCACACTCATCTCCTGTTGACAGTCTCTTCCTTACTTTTTGTTTGTCATACAGATTTGTTTGTAGTGTATTTTCAGACAATTCCTTGCATAAGAGTTCCTCCATTTTGGTTCTTACTGCATAGAGGTGCTTTTTTTAGAGATATCTATTCATATAAACTTTGGCAGGTACATTACAGTGATGGAAAGGCATAACACAATGATTCCAAGACGTTTTGTAAGCACAATATAACACAACAAGACGTTTTGTATTGTTAAGATAGTAATGCTCTCTAAGATAGTAATGAACCTTTACATTGCTGTTTAAAAGAAAGGTCAAACCTGAAACAGAATGACTTCTTGATATCGCTTGCATGGGAGCTTGAATAAATGAACATTTATGCGACAAAAAGTGCTCATGATAAGAATAGTACTCAAAGCCAAATGTTGACACTTATCAGTATGTGTTTGAACACTTGCATGTGGCTAGAGAGCATGCACTATACTATTAAACTCCTCGTCATCAAAAAAGCTCACAAACCTGAACTCATCAATGTACGGCTCAAGACGCATCACAAGAACCAGTTCTTATAATGTTCATCAATGGTTATGTAAGAAGTAAAGAATAATAAAATCAGCTTTTTCACTTATTTAGTTAGTTTTTTGGCTAAATAACTGATTTTGGCACAATTTATGTGCATTTTTGCATTTCAGTGATACTGTCACTACTTGTTGGACTACATTAGTTTGAAGCATTTTATTTCCACGATTTGTGCAAAGAAACAGAAAGAAGGCAGATTTATACCAACATTTATTCTATTGCGATTTGAGAAAACCTTAGATTTTTTACAGCCAAACATCATGCATTTCAACAACTTCAGATTAAAACGAATAAAAAAAATGAATTGGTTTTAAACCAGCTGTTTTCTGTTCGTAATATAACTTGCATACACCACTAGGAGCCTCGAACACACATACACACTCACACACTTCGGAAATCATGCCCGTCACCCGGCAATCATTTTCAGGATGGCGATGAGATCTGATATTGGAGGCATGTATTTATTTGCCGAACAATGTCTGTTGGTCTTTCCAATAAGTGAGGAGCACAAACCACTCTAACGTGACAGTTGCAACAAAGATGCTGGTGACATCTCGTTGGTGCTGGAGAATGATTTCCCCACCCACTTCTGCACTTTCAGCAGTTATCTGATGCTATCAGATCTTGTTAGCAGCACAGGCAGGAGATTGAGGTTTTGGTGAAGAAGGGGGGTGCGGGAGACACAGTTGAGTGGTTTGGATTTACCCCACTATAAAGTGGGTGATGGAGGGGGTTGGTGGATGCTGTCCTCACCCTCAGGTCTTCAAACAACCAGGGTCCTGGGGCTGTTGTCCTCCTCCTTTTGTCCAGAGTGACAACAGCTGCCCCTACCAAACACTTCCAGGTCAAAGGTGATGGAATGGACAGCAATTCAGACACTCGACAAGGCATAAGCCCATCTGATTTGCAGAGTGCGAAGAGAGTGGGATATTATGAACAACCAGCAGACGATCTGAGATAAAACAAGCAGAATGGACCACAAACGTGAACAAACTGGAAAACCTCATTTCACACCATATTTACTCCCCTAGAAGTGTATCTGCAGAGACATATCCCAAAGGAGTTGTTATGAAAAATAAAATTTAGTGTGTGGCCATTTTTGTGCCATTTTCTGCTGACAATGATCCTGCACACATTAAGAAGCCACTTCAGTAGGAAATCATGCTCATTTATAACCATTAATATTCATAATCAACCCCCTTCATAAGATTCAGTCGGTGCCTACTCCATCCACTGATAATGAGTGAGTAGGTCCCATAATCAAACTCCACAAAACTAGATCCACTGGGCGTACATGTTCTATTCTGGATGTATTTTCTGGTCAAGGAAATTTGCTTTCTACTAATGTTTTACATGTTTCTTATGCTGTACCAGGAAAACAACCCAGTCTCTCCATTTATATTTTTATAAAGAAAGTAAAGAAACTTGCTGTCACAAATTGGCTTCTAGTAGGTGTAGCAGGTACATCTTTGCTCATATGAATGGTTTGATCAAAATATGTCCCATTCCGAATGGTGTGATAACCTCCTAAAGAATGACTGAATTCATTGTGTTTTAATATATTCTGACTTGTAAACTTTCATATTTCCTTATATCATTTTAAAATTGTCAGGAGAATTTTTTGCAGTTTCAAAAATTGCTAAAATGTACCTATATATGTTTTTTTTTACAGTGACTGTTTTTCTAAAAGTACTATTGATATATTTTGTGAAGAACAGCTACTGCTGTTCATGCATAAAAAGGAGATTAAACTGTGAATGTGAAAAAACATGAATTTTTACATCATAGCCACTGAAAATATATATTTTTCTTAATTATTTTTCATAACATACTACAGCATAAATACAACATTTTCTACAATGAATAAGTTAATTTTTAGTGCATGAAGCAAATCACCCACAATTTGCATTCAGTATTTATTTTACTTTTCATTAACAAATTCTCCCTGACCTTTGTATCAGTAGCTCAACAGAGTTCTTTGGTATACTGCACTGACAGTCACAAATACAGACAATGTAAGAAGTTTACTATTACAGTGTTGGTTTGTGAACAATTGAAAGCCAATTGTTTTAAAAGAAAATCCCCAAATTAAAGACTAATTTTACTTTCTGTATCACCCAGAGAAGAAGGATAAGGTAAGAGATTTAATGGTTATACTGTAAACTTCTCCTTCTCTGAAAAGTATTTTAATTTGTCTCCTCCCAAATCAGTAAGTGCTGTGATTTAAAGATTCACTTCCAAGTTAAGGATCCAGAAATTAGGAGAAAGAGCATTCTGCCACAGGCATTTTTCACTTGGTTCTGTCTGATCATATTCAACATCCCTAATGCGAGAGCCTGTCTAGAGCCTGAAGCCATATACTCCTACAAGAGCTTTTCTTCTTCAACCTCTGAGAGGAGGTGGAGAGCAATGCGGCTTTACCAAAGAGATTTTAGAGAAAAACTCAAGTGGTAATTATGTGGAAACATATTACATTCAGTAGAGACAGGAGCTTCAATTCAACAAGCAGCCTCAGAGACTTTTAATTAACGTGATCTAAATATTATTTTTTTATCATATCATTCATTTTGTCTTGTAACAGAGGTATAAATATCAGAGGTCACCTTGAGCCCTAACTATGTGGTGGTATCTTGTCGGTCCTGTGTGCTTCACTGAGCACTTCTCCAAGCACAAAACCTCTTCGCTGCAGGGCTTTCACACTTATGCTTCAGCCATTTACCAGGGATTATAGAGGAAAACCTCAGAAGGAAAGAGGGTGAAAGAAATCCTGAGGAAATTAAACTCCTAAAGACAATTTACAATTTTCCTCATTCCCGACAAACATGACTACAGTGTGATATCTCTGCATAGCATTATCTGCAAAGATTTGTATCTTGTGTTGTATCCAATTCAATGTGAACTTTCATCAAAGTATGAAGTTCATGAAATTTGAGAAACATTTCATTTGCAATTCCGTTATTCTTACTTTTCTGTTCAAAATTGTGTAGTGATATACTGATGTAAATTAGATTATATATATAGTTATGGATATATATATATATATATATATATATATATATAGTTAAGTTTCCCTGGAATTCAATTGTTAACTGTACAAAAAAGAATATTGATTGTTTATTAAATGTGGACACAATCAAATGTGTTGCAAATGTGTTACAGTAAATACCGGCCTCTCTCCATAGCCATGACACTAGGCATTTATTGCCATAGTTACTCAATAAACATAGTCCCTACACCAATTATAGTGAACTCTTACATAAACTCTCTGTGTTCTATCACATGGCTCAACTCTAAGCCAGTTACCCTAGGAATCTTGGACCCTTACACAGACAGCCAATCATAATAACTGACATTTTACCACATTCATCTGCCTGGACGTGTGCATAGCAGTGTTGGTGAACTTGAAACATAAGTAAATCAACTCATACTGGCACATGTTGATATTACATAAACATTCCAGCACACCACTACAGAATGACAAAGCATATGAATACCGATGTATCACACAGCCATAATAGCTCTGCAGGAGGGCAAGACCATGCCATCTTCTTAAATACTGGCAAAGACTGTCCTCACCCTGGCATCTCTCCTCAGCCAAAACCTCAGAGAGCTGGCAGAGGATGTTGGAGGACCTACTGAATGCCAGGAGCAATACCCATCTAGACGAAGGTATAGAACACAATTGTTTTATTTGTTTTGGAAAAAGTTCTACAACTTTTTCTTTTTTCAATACATTGTATTAAAGCTGAAATGTTTTAAGAAGCAACAAGCCACTGACAAAAAAAAAACAAAAAAAACAAAAAAACAAATTGAACAAATAGATGTTTTGGGGGAAAATAGGCAGGTTGAATTACATACTGAATATTGTCTATTGTCATTCAAATCACGTACAAAATGAAAACAATGTCTTCTTTTTCTTTTTCATTAGACGTCAAAAGAGCATTAGGAGAATGGGTTCCCCTTGTAATCAAAACAAAACAATTAAAACACTTTAGATGCAGGAGCTGTCAAATGTAACGTGCTGCTCACTCAAGTGGGTTCGTGTCACAACAAGCAAAACCTTTTCAGCAATTCTAGTATTTTTCGTCTCCCAATATTCTGACACATTAATATCCTTTGGCTAAATGAATCTGGGTTTAATCATTTCTCCAGATCTCCAGGTTTAAACCCGTGGTATCTTACAAGTGTAGTGCTTTCCCATGAGTCAGCCTCTGTTGATCCACTGCTAGTGAAACTTAAGCAAGTTAATCCAAATGCATGGGTCACCACTCCTTGTTGAGACAAAGACTGGGCTCAGGTAGCTGAGTTACACTTGCAACAAGAAGAAAGGAATTGGCCAGCAGGTAAATAGGAAGTTATTGTCCAACAACAAAGACATTGGGTTAACCTAGTGACCCCTTCCTCAATTTTTCTATCCTGCCCCGAGAAAGAGAGAAGGGGGGGGGGGGGGAGAGAGTGAGAAAGATTAATATGTTTATATCAGCAGGGAAGATTACTGGAATAAAATAACAGAAAACTATTGAGAAAAATTTCAATAGAGTTACCAACAGGTCAGCTTCTGTGAACCCCCTTAGAAATTATTTATTCAGCAAAACAAAACTCTGTTGAAATCAAATTCTGTTGATTTCAGTCAACAGAAGAAGGTTTGTGTGTTGTGCGGTGGTTGCTGTACTTCACCTTCACCTCATCTGTCTTTCATACGGAGGATCCACGGAAGCAGAACAGTCAATGGCAAGACTTAAAGGGTCTATGTGCGAGTAGAGTGTAAACAAATAAATAAATAATTTACAATGAAAGAGCAAGTGAATAGGTTTTGTTCTATGCTGAAATATGAATGCGGTACAGACTCCTCAAATGCACCAACACACATTGACTAAAGAGAGCCATGACTCTGCTCTGATCTCAATTATTGCTCTTGCTTCTATCAAAAGATGCATTAATTCAGAGCCATTGCATACGAGATTGCATTCGTATTTTGCATGGCCACAAAATAGTATAAAGCAAAGAAAGATTTCTTCTCTCTTCAACAGTCTATTTGGTTCTTTTACTCGTTGCATGCAGTCCTTTGTTTTTCATTTGTGTGTGTACAGGGTCACAGAACAGCTGAAAACAAAACCTCCCAATAATATTTCTAATCGGAACTACATAAAATGCCCATAGGTTAAGTTAATATATATATATATATATTTTTTTTTTTATTTTATTTTTTTTTTTTTTTTTTTTTTTTTGTTATTTACCAAACATTGTGTTCTTCAAAAAATACTGTCTAGCAATATATGTGAGTGTGCACTTGAATACTTGAATACAATAATGCAAGCAGATTTGGTGTGTATAGACGCACACTAGGCAGGCTGTGTCCGAAGGAGGGCTTTGCATCTGGATATTAGCATAGCCCGAAGACCCACCCCACTGATTGTTTTTTTTTTGTTTTGTTTTTTTTGCAGTTGATTGTTGGAAAAACTGAACGAACAATAAAAAGATATCAGACGAGAATAATTAGGTTGATTAATGTGCTGCTCCTGAAACTTTGTTGACAAAATCTACAAATTGCCTTCCCTAACAAAGTTTACTTTTTATGTTAATGTGGCCCAGTCTTGCACTAACAAAGCTTTACTTGCACTTCAACATACAACATTTTTTAAAGACTGCATCCTAAATCCCGTAACCTTCTCCACACCATTACAGACTGGAAGGGAGACAAAACCTGGTAAGTGGAATATAACAGTTAATTCAAACTCAAGTGCAGAAGACAAACTTTATTTTCAAAGCTACTATAACATGATTATAACATGCTGAACCCTGCTTGAGCAGGACCTGGAACTGAAGATGCACAGAGGTGGCTGCAGACCAGAGATTGCAGGAAATTGGAACCAAAAAGATTAGCATCTACTGCCAGAGTGTACCAGGTAATTATTACCCTAACAGGTAACACACTCTGGCTGTAGATGCCAGTTGTTTCTGCTTGTACGGTGTGAACTGTATGCATTCTACAAATCAGCTAGGTAATAATTACTTAGAAAGCAATCGTTATGTAAATGTGTTTAATTTTACACATTTCAGAGAAGATTTCAGATATTTTCATAGAGTAGAGTACGTTCCCAAATTAACAGTAGGGTTCAATCTTAAACTGGCTGTAAGTACCCGGCAGTGGCTCTAGCTGGCTGTACCCATCTCTCTAACTGCCTGGTGGGTGATTCTGAACTTGTGAAAGAGTTTTGTGCTTATCTTTTTTCTTGCTGAAGCTGATTAAAACATCACTGTTGACAAAGGAATTTAACACCCTCTCCAAAGTTACATTTTCTTATTTACAAAATGCCAGGTTTCTAGGCTTAGACACAGTGATTAAAGTGAACATCTGGTATCAATGGCGATGAATTTCTAAAAATATTTTCTTAATGTGGTGACACGTTGGCGCAGCGTATAGCACTGTGGCCTTTCAGTTAGAAGGTTGTCAGTTCAAGGCTTACCAGTCACGTTCCTGGATTTTCTCCTCGTGCTTGCCCCACAACCCCAAAAACATGTAGCAGGTTAATTGAGTAATCTAAAAATTGAGAGAAAATTGTTTACTTGAGATAAAAAAACACTGGTCACTGCAGTTTCTATATAGACGTTTGACATAAAGTCTATGAAATCCAATAAGAATATGGTCCCAAGCCACCTTAACACTTGTAGTATAAACAAGAAACATGTTTATGTTTGAAAAAAAACTTTGAGAGAAAGCACAAAACATTTCATCCATCCATCCATCTTCTCCCACTTTTCCGGGACCAGATCACGGGGGCAGCACGGGAGACATAGTCTTTCCTGCTTGTCCTGGGTCTTTCCCAGGGCCTCCTCCCAGTGGGACATGCTCAGAACACCTCCTCCAGGAGGCGTCCAGGAGGTCTGGAACCAACAGATGCCCAAGCCTCCTCAGCTGACTCCTCACGATGTGAACAAAACATTTCAATTGGATGAAAAAAAAAACAGATTACAGCTTTGCAAAAGAGCCTTGTAGAAGATTGATGTAAAACAAACCAGGATAAGGGCTGATCTTATCCAGCCTTAATGACACATGTAACACCTTCCTTGAATGTAAACCTATTCAAGTCTGTCCTCTATCTTTCCCAAGTCTCAGATTTGGATAGTGACATTGCAACAAGATGAATAAAACTTAATTATAGATATTTTAGAAGCCTTTACTTTCCCCTCCTCGTTCAGCCTGCAGCCAAACAGTACTTGTGTTCTGCCACGGCACATAAACATGCACAAAGGAAGTTATTAGCGTAGATGGAAATCAAATTACTATGAGTGTAAACCAGTCTTCCACTGTGCTCTCATGCCTGTAATTAATCAGGCTTATGGAAGTATAATGAATGCTAATGATCTTCTGTTCGAGTCACCAGACCCTTAACCGTGTTGTTCTGCTTGCTCTGGATATTTAAACAAATATATGTTTTTGAAACAAAAATCTAAGTAAGAAGTTTTTTACAATTTAACAATTCTACATACAGGTTAGCCCGCCCTCCACGCTTTTTAACAAAAGCGGTCAAATTTTCATTACATACCATATACAGTGGTCCCCTGAGATAAGAAATTAATCCGTTCCAGGGTGGCTTTCACATCTCAAACATTTCATATCTCAATGTACATGTAAAACACCTAATCCATGCAACGGCTCTCAGAAACAACAGTACAAGTTGATAAAAAAATGTAAAACCAGAAAAAAACGTAGACAGCTTAGACAGAACCGAGTGTGTGAGAAGGAATGGAGAGAGAGCTCTTGAGAACGCGTCACAGGGTTTCTCTAACTTGCGCTGCAGAACAGCACTTTTTCACTTCATAAACGTTATTTCTTTTAGAAACTTTGACTCTAACATTTTTTATAGTACATTATTGGTAATCTATACATAATGTTTTGCTTGATTTAAAACTGATTTGAAGTGTTTTAAAGCATACCAGACCCTTTTAGCACTGTCTGCTATGGGGGAATGGAGAGCCAGGACCCGGAAGCGCAGCGCAACACCAGACTTAACAAGCGGATAACAGAGCAGAACCTTCAGTGTTTTACGTATCTTGGATTTTTTTTTTCGTATCTTGAAGCAGAACTACCACTGTATAGCAATGACATTGTTAGATCCCTAAAAAAAGTAGGGTTGAATGGGTTAAAAAAAGTTGCATAAACAAATAGTTTTGGAGAACACTGTGACCATGAGTTCATTTATAATCTACAATACATGTGTGTTTCTGCATAAAAATGAACAAGTCTGAATGAATATTCTGACCATTGTGCTGTTTCAACAATGATTATGAGCAGTTATGATGTAAGCCATGATTCATATCATTCATTTATTTCAGAATTGTTCCAGACAGAGAGATGTATGCTTAATAGTGCTCTCTATCTAAAACAGAATGAGATAAGATTTTACATGTTCCAGCCAGAGACAGGTTGAAAGTGGACAATGCATGTCTGTTTGGACTGATGTGCTCAAGCTTTCCCCACAATGGCCTCAAAACAAATGTTCTTAAATGCAATTCATTTCAAACACTGAGAGACGAATCTTCATGGGCAAATCAATATAGAGACAAATGGGTGCACTTTTGACTTCTCAATACACGCTGACCTTGAAAGGCATTCACAAATGAGGGTTTTGTCTGTACAGCAATAATAAGAGCGTTTGTATAGACTCAAGGATAATACACAAAAAGTGAAGCAAGAATCTTGAAAATATACTGTCTCTTGGACGAACAGCAGGATACAATGAATGAAAAAATGCAGATTAATGAATTTAAACTATGAGAATAATGAAGTGGAGGAGTAGAGCTTGATTACTGTACAGTCTGTTCCGTATATCTCTATAATATAATATATTTACCATCAGTGTCACAGATGCTACTTTCACATGCTGCTGATGAATAGCAATATTTGACAACACTGTGGCCTCACCATTTACTGAAGCAAGAACTTGAGCTATGCTTAATGTTTTCCCAAATCATCATGCTGAATTCAAACATTTTCTACAGTACAACAACTACGTTTTAGATTCTTTACTTTTATATTTTAAAACAGCATATTTGGCAGCTTGGTTAATAACATTTTAAAGGGGACATCCTTTGTCACAGATTTAAATAATTATTTAGTGCATTTATTAAAAGTCTGAGAAACTAAGGTTGTATGTCTCACTGGTATTGTTAAGAAACAATTAAATTCCACCGAAAGCACTCATTTTTCTCTCTGTCCCTTTAAGGCTGTCAAGGCTTTTCATGCCACCGCTCTCCACTGTGAGGTAGAGACATGAACAAAAGTGAAAGTATTCTTTGACAAACAAATGCATTCAGCTGTTGTTGAGTGAAGCTGGATCACATACAGTCAGTGAAGTTCCAACTTTCTGAACATTATCCAACCTCAGCATTATATTCATGCTCACAAAGCAGTCTGCTGTGATATAATATGAGCAAACTTCTGATAAAATATGATCAAATATGAGTTTCATTTGGGCGCAGGTGGCAGTGAATTTGAGTCTCCACTTTGTCCTCAATGGTTCAGTTGATGGGAGGATATGTGTCTGTGGGAAATGACCAAGGATTACTTAGTCACATGGTGAAACTGAAAGCACTTTACAGATTTGATCATTTTAGAGGGAAACATAGACTTTGCCTACTTTGTTCCTTGCACTCCAATCACTTACTCTATCATCCCCACATCTATGTCTATTCTCCATGTTTCCTCTTCACCTAATCATTTCCTCACAGTCCTCACTGACTCTCCATAACTCACCACGATTCTTGGATCTCCTGTGCTTCTTGCTGTGTCTCTCCTAAGTTCCTCCATATCATTATGTGTTCATGTTGGCGACAGATAGATAATACTTACCTGCTATTCACCTTCTATCTACACAAGATATTGTAGGGTGTGCTGTTCCTGGCACCACTTCCTGCTGATTACTTCCAGTTATAATAGACTGTTCAGCTCTGAATGTCATTCCCTTTTAAGAAAAGTGTTTATTTTCTGTAAACCTGATTTGTGTGAATTAAATAAAATATTTTAAAAATATAACATATAAAAGTATATTGTTACTAATGTCATGCTCTTCTTTTTGGGGGTGGTGCCTAAATGCATGCACATGCCCAATTTAGTTTAATCCTTTGAAGTCTGGGCATTTTTGAGCATTTTTACTACTTTACAATTTACTCTAATAAATTACTTTTAAAACCTTGGCAATGATTAATATCATTATTTTTAGTACATCCCCAGCTTTTCTCAAAAACCCAGGCAAACCTTTCCTAAACCTTACACACTGTTCCAAATTTAGTTTTTGTGCCAGAACCTTTAAATACAAAAGCGGGTTTTGTACTTCCGAGGGTTATCCCTTCTTTTTACCACTGATTGTACCGATCTGTAAAATGAAACTGAAAGGCAATCATGCTTTTTCTCACATTTTAAAATTACCTTTAAAATTATTTGTCGTTTTAAACCAAAAATATCAAAACTAATAACTTTTGAATCCTACACATATTTGATATCAAAATTAAATAAATGGCAGATCGCATCATTCCTACTTATTCGAAACAGCTGGTGTGATTGGCACAGGCAGAGACTTCTAAGGGTTAATTATTTCTTGTTCTTTTTCCGTTCATCATATTTTCTTTATTTCACTCCTCAAAAATTGTTTGTCTCCTATATGATATATATTTTACTGAAATTTCTTATCCAGACAACCAATGATTTATAAAGTAAAATCATGAAAATTCGCAGGAGTACCCAAACTTCTGCACATCAATGTATGTCTAAATGCTTAAATTTTAGATTTTTAGATGTCTAAATTTTAGAACTCTGTGTAATGGGTGTAGATCTATCAATAATAGACTGTAGATGAACAAGAAAGTCAGGGCAGATTTTATGTCAGACACTGAACACTGGATAAACACCAGTAGTGAGTGAGGTTTATTTGGGCTAATGAGGCTTAATGATTTAAAAGGGGTACCCCTCGTTATGATCAATTTGTTTTAATTAATGCAGATTATATTATTTCTGCACTTATGCTGGCCTTAATGTGCTTATTCTAGTTTCTAAATAGTGAGTGAAACAAATGTGACTCTAGATCTGTTTTCTCCAACAAACCAATAGCATTTCCCCAATCAGAACATACTACGTTGGATACTTGTATTTATTCCAAATCTCTTCCAGAAAAAGAGAGTAACTTGGAAGTTGTGTGCTACAACTGCACTACACATAAATTTGATTTATCGCTAATGTCTTTGCAAACTCAGTGGAGGCCCAATTAGCTCTTTTAGTAAAAATATGCATATTTTTGTTCATCGGGATGATCATCTGCGGTTCTCTAAACAAACAGAGAGAAATAAATATTTAATGAAGACAATAATAAAGAAGGAACGGGGGTCTTAAAACATCAAAGACTCTGCTATCTCTGTGGCATGTAAACACTGAGTGCCTTTCGTGCATCGAAGAGCCCTATTTAATGATTCTATGGAAGATTGCCACGCCGACAAGAATTGTGCAATAAATAAAATTAACAAACATTTCTGTAGGGTCTGTTCAAAGGGAAAGGGAGCCCAATGTTTTTTGTCCCGATAAGTGGTCTATACATCCCTCCTGCTCTCTCCTGATTAGTCTAATCCAGTGAGAAGAGCGTGCCGGGGTTCTGATTGAGTCAGTCACCACGGCCCCTGAGGGGAACCCTCCTGATAAGTGCCTTTACCTTTCACCTCCACAGCCCCACGCACACACCGCTCTAATCTCATTTGGACCAGGACGACATGCTCTGGCACGAGGAGCAGCGATTAGCATCCATTCAGCTTACATGCTCTCTCTCTCTTTCTCTCACTCTCTCGTTCTCCACCCCTCCACAGGCCAATAATCAGACAGTCCATTAAACCATGTTGGAAGGGGCGACTAGCAGAGCATTAGTCCCTTTAAAAGACTCTTTTTGAGACTCTGGTTACTTTCATTCAGCTCAATTGATTAATGTAAGGATTAATTGGTTAAGTGCGCAGTGATCCTGCGAGAAGTGTTAGGTTGCTGGTCCGAGGTCAGTCAGGGGTCTACCTGAGAGAAGTTTATGTGTTCTCCATGTGCAAATACTGCGGATTCCCAATAGTATCCAACTGTAGACTCATCATGTGACTCCATTTCCATGAACACCAGCGAGAGAGTGATGGGCGGAGTTTGCATGAACATGGTTGCATGACCAACCAATAGTATCCAGCCGAAGCCATTTCATGTGGTTATTACTTCTAGAACATCAGCGTGAGAATGGTCCAGTGGTGTTTGAGCCAACATGAAGACTAGAGCCAGATCACGTGACCAACTGCTTTTCTGAAGCCATTCTGCTGTGGACATGTTCCAATGTTTTTACTTGGCACACACCAACTCAATGTCAGCTTCATTTTCACATTTTTTTTAAGAACAGTCCCATAAACTTCTGGATTTTAACTACCTTCAATGAAGCTGGTCAGGCCCTGATGCTGCAAAGCATGTCCAAATCAGGGTTCCTCCATAAAACTTTACAGTAAGATTGTTGAGGATTTTTTAATGATAATATACCATGCCCTTTAAATATGTCAATACTCATGTAGTGCTATGTTTGTTTGTTTTTTTTTTCAAAATAGTTCAATCTTTTCAATTCTACTATGGAGTATCAATTTGCTCTTTTGCAAACGTTCTGCTTTACGTATTTGGCAGTGCTTTGAGTGTACAACACTAAGTGGAGGAGCTCTCTTTCATTGAGATTGGAATATAAAAAGTTCAGATGTCCCAAGCGTTCAGAGAAGTGGTGGTACTCTACAGAGAGATTTTTTGAAGAAGTTGTACTAAGTGCATACCGGCCCATTAAAGCAATTTCCAATGATGCCTTGAAATGGTTTGCCCTCATCCAGGTTTGTTTATTTACCTCATTTATTAATTTTCAGTGTACTCTTGTTGTCATTTTTATTGGTCGTACATGTTTTGTGAGACCAGCAACAGCCCCAAAGTTTCTCCATTAAAAGACCATTTGTCTAGTTGTGGACTGGTGAATTTTTGAAGTGCTTCTCATAAGTTCTAAAGCTCACATACGCATTTTTGTTCTTGTGCCGAGCAAATAGTTTGAAGGTTTTATCGGTTAAAATCGCTGTAGTCAGCACCTCCAAATGAATTATTTTTGTGAAAACAAACTGTGAAAATCATGACTTAAATAGATTGAAATGTGCTTTTTTTGAGGTCATGAACACACACAATTACTTATTTTTCAATAATGTTTTGTTATGATTTTCTATACTCTTGACTTAAATGAAGATCAGATAAATTTTTTTCAGAAAGAATTGGAAATTTTAAAGGTTTGCCAACTCTTCATCGTCCCATTTTATGCGTTGCCATTTTCCTGTCCATTTAGGAGGAAAAATACCAAGAAAGCATTTGTTTTATTTCCAACACTATGTTTGTGCTGTGCATGGTGTTTCCAGGTTCACAAGCAGCATTCCTCATCCACCAAACACAAAAATGTTCACTTCTATTGTTGAGCGGGTGCACACTATAGGCATGGCATTATTTCTGTCCTTTAAGAGAAAGCAGATTGAGTCACCAGTTGTTTTCATGGTATCTATGGTCCCTGCTGCCTTGAGGTCAGGTAAGGTCTGGGCTGGTTCCATTATCATAGTGATTGAAATGTCTCTGGGATCCTGAGTGGAGCCAGACAATATTTTTGCATTTCTTCTGTTTTCAAATAATCTCTCTTTAACTGTTGTCGTCATCTTCTCAGTCTCACCAATCTGCTCAGCACTGGTCTCATATACCAGTACACCTTGTGGAAGTCTACAATCTTGCAGACAGCTCTTGGGATTTTGTCAAGTGGAGATTTTGGAATCTGGTTGATTACTTCTGCGAGCTGACACTCACTTAAAAGGAAGCCTCCTGATTGGTTATTTGTATAAATGAAATCTGGGACCCAGAAATGGATCTTTTGATATCTGTTTTTGAACTCAGTAAAGACTAATTTCTTCAGCTGGAAAATGTTTTTAACTTAACAAGCTTGGAAGGTTAGTTTTTCAGAACACAAGAAGTCACAATTTTTTTCAGAAGTTCTTTAAAAAGTGTCTGTCTGGCTTTTTTCTAAAACAAACTAATAAGCTTTGTTAGGATTGATGTTCAGCTGATAGAACTGTGAAGGAAATTGAATTATATTTGATGAGCAGCCTGCAGGGAAAGCACTCTATCTTTTCTACTCATCTGACTGTGTCTGGAAAGTGAAGGTTATTTCTGACTTCACTTTCATGGAAAGATAGCTTTGTGAGGAAAAGTTTCTTCTTCCATTGTTTAGAAGCAAATGCTGAAAGTCTTAGTCCTACAAAATGTAAGGACACTTTTTCTCTCAATATTTTATCATCATTCAAACCATAAAATACTATTTGGTTAGCCTAAGCAAATTTTGTTGTTTTGCTGCGCTTGCTGGAGCTTTGTGTTCATTTGAGTCCAGTTTCTTCACGAAGAAGGATCAAAATCTCAAATTTACCCCTATTGTACTGTTAGACTGCGATGGACTGGCGACCTGTCCAGGGTGTACTCCCGCCTCTCGCCCAATGTGCACCAGCAGACCCCGTGACCCCAAAAAAGGGTCGGATAATGCTGTCGGATAAGGGTCGAATGAATGGGTTGGAAAATGAATGGGACATAAGCCGAATGAATGGGTTGGTCTTTATGTATCATTTAGATAAAATATATTTTTCTTGATAAGCATTTGTTCCCTGAATTTTAGTTTAACAACACACCTATCAAAGTTGCTGGAATGTTTGCCTTCAGTGAAACTTCTCTTAAATGCTTAAAAAGTTCTTGTTGCTCACCAAAGTAGCTATATAAGCATTTTATCTTTTGGATGAGCAGTTTTCGCTCCCCCATTGTCCTGCCATTTTGAACCTCCATGCCAAACTAATTGATTACAGGATGACAGTTGTAGAAAGTGTATCTAAGCAATCTGAGTCCAAGATGGACAGCCTTATCACGTGCGCTCACGTTTTCATGGCAGGTCCTGATTGCAACTACTGAAACTATAGTAAAGTCTTTAAAAAATGGTCTGGACTACAATAATGATTACAATAATGATTTTAACAGAACATGCTATGCCTTCATTCACACACAAGTAAAAACCCTGTTTGCAGGGCTGGTCTTCAAGGAAAGTTATGAGGAGAAGGAAAACTAGTCAATAAAACTGTAATAAAGGAAGCCCATGTATTGTGCAGATTCTTCGGAAATGTGCAGCATTGTTCAACGCTAGCTCAGAAACTGTATAATACATCACAATTGTGTAAATTCCTTGCATTGTGAAACTGATGTCTGAGTTTTGCTCTCAGCTCAGAAATGTTGGCAGCAATGTGCTTCAATTACCTTTTCATTAATGTATTTTGTTTAAAGCAAATAAGATTGTTTGAATTACATGATTGTTACCTGTGCAAACATGTACAATACATCTATGTTTCTGACAGGAGTACAGGTTGAATTATTACACATAGCAGGGTGGTGCAGTGATCAGTGCAGCTGACTCCATATGCTGGGTAAAGATTACAGGGTTCCATCCTAAAGTGGGGTTTTCAAAGTTTGTCCATTCATCCTGCTTGCTGTTATTGTCTATTAACTAGTATCACTCTGAAAACTAGCATTTAAATCATGCCCTTTAAACCTGTAACAGTTTTTGTATTTTGTAATTACAGTACTGTATTTATTGTTTATAGTTAATACAGAAGTGACTGAAGGCTGGCACACTGTAAATTCACAGGTGTTTAATAAGTAGTGCTGGATTTGGTTCAACACCAAGAGTGTGATTTAAGAGAAAGTTGGTGTTACACTGCATTTTAATTAAGCTGGGTCCCTCTCCACTTAAGTTAACATTAAAAGTGTTATTTTAACTGCAACCAAATTGGTGCCAACTGTATGTTGTCGCCTAAAAAAAAAAACATTTTTATTTAGGTGATATAAGCAAAAAATAAATAATAATAATAATAATAATAATAATAATAATAATCCAGGACAGATCGACCTAAAATCTGTCAAATAAATAAACCAACCAACCAAACAAATAAATAAAGATTATTGTCTTCTTTCTTTTTTTACGTTTTAGAGAGAGAGAGCGAGGGAGGGAGAGAGAGAGAGAGAGAGAGAGAGAGAGAGAGAGACTTTGAATCGGTCGGAGGGCTAAAGTCTCGGAGTATATCACATTCCCGACTGGACCCGCACATTAAACCAGCGAGGCATGATTCCTTTTCTCTTCCATATTTCCTTATCAGCTCCTTCAGCGTTTCATTTCTTTCACATGAGAATTCAGGGACCCCCAAATTCAAGGCCGGCGCTTCAAACAACAGCACTGCGGTTTACTTTTCTTCTGTCCAAATGCTATCCCAGATCCAATTTTAGATAGACGGGGCTTCAGCAATGATGCTTTTAGGACTTTTCGAGCGAGAGAGACAATGGTTACTATTCTAAAATGAGATCCGCGTTTCACCAAACTCAATTTATCGCAATATTAGGGTTATGGTACAATAGCGGTGCCTCATTCGGCTTGTATTGAGATGGAGGTGTAAATGAAATATTGCTTTAGAATTAATGCTGCTGAAATACTAATGGTATGGGTGTCTTTAGTTAATTGTATTTTTTTCAGTGCTTAAGCAGAAATTAGTTTACCAAAAATTACCGTGCAGAGATTGATCGCAAGATATTTTTAAAGCTACATATCACAGTAAAAACGGGATATGTAATTTCAGGGTGACATTAGGAGACAATAATGCAAATGACCCATGGCATTCAATTAAAAGTGTCATGTCCCCTCACTTTTGTTTCATGTGTTTTATATTTCCACTAAAGTGTTGGGGAAAGAAAGCGCTTTTTGTCCCCCTCCTCGTTGAATTTTATCACTAAATGGAGCATATAAATGATCTGAAAGCACAGCCTGTCGCATTAAATTAAATAAAATAAAGAACAATTATCCTCTCTTTTCTCTGATCTCCTGCTGAAAGGAGTCTTGGCGAGATAAGGCAGATTGAATTCGAGCTCTCCGTCGAGCTCAAATAAAAACGTCTCAGAGAAGAGCAGATTTAGGGCTCTCTGATTTTAAAGCATCATTTTCAACACTTATGCCCATTTATTTTATTCTTAGTGTGTTTGTATTTAATTTAAATGTGTGCGCTGTTTTATAGCACTTGAGAAAATCGTTCAAAATGGCTGCGGTATCACAGTTGATTAATAGCTTTGAAGGGTTCATAAATTAACATGTAATTACACCCACGTGGTCTTGCCTAACCCCAAGCCCTGGGTTGTCATTTATAGTCAAGCCAAATGGTCAATTGTTGTCCACGTTATGACCAACATCTCAACAAAATAAGATTGTGATTACTTTTATGGAAGGATTAGTTTAATGTCACGTACTGTTATGAATCAAGAAATACAAAGCCTCGTGCGCTTTCAAACGCTAAAAGTTTTCAAATGATCAGCGTTCAGTTTCAAAGTTGAATCTGCATGCTTAAGGGGGCTGATGTAAAACTTGCTGTTCGGTTCAATGGAGTATCACCCTAATTTACAGCCGCAGATAAGAGCAGTCTGTCATAAAAATCTGAGCCCCCTCCCTCCCGTATATTGAATTGCACCTTGGGCAATAGTGCAGAATCGCGAATCTTAACTTCTTCCAGCATATGTTCCTGGCAGATAAGTAAACAATCTGGATGTGAAATGAAATTTTTAATTAATACAGTAATGCTATTACACCTCGGTGTGCAAATCCCATTCCCAATCCCTGCTACAATAGACAAAAGTACAGGCCAATTCCAATCCTCTGTTTGCAGCCCAAACCCAATTGTTCTGCAAGCTTGTTTCCTTTGAGTGGATCACATTCTTCATTCACGCTTTAGTTTTAGAATCAGAAGCACTTCTTTCTATTTCAGTGGCAGGAGAACTGTCTGCTGGATTGCAGGCCTGTGATATAACTTGATAGTCTTTTTATAAATTGAAAAAAACTATAAATTAAATTAAATTAAATTAAATTAAATTAAATTAAATTAAATTAAATTAAATTAAATTAAATTAAATTAAATTAAATTAAATTAAATTAAATTAATATTGTTTTAAATATAAAAAGAACATTTTAATCAATATTATGAAACACTTATACGCACGATAATCAGCTACAATTCAATTTACAATTTGATGTATTAACTGCTAAATGTAGATTGTATTTCTGAATATTGGACCACTACATAAAATGTTTAAAGCTTCTTGTCATTATTAATACTTCTTTTTTGAAAAGTTCTAAGTGGTGGAACAGGTGGAACAAGAACAACGTCCCCGTAGGGTGAAACTCCACTTCAAAGAGTGATCACCTTATACTTGTTACTCACGGCACATACCTTAGTGTAAAAAGTTGCCCACTCTAAATTTATAGAAAAGTTAAAAATACGCAACAATCGAGAAAGAAAGAAAGGAAAGACAGACAGACAGACAGACAGACAGACAGACAGTCAGAAAAGAAAGAAAGAAAGAAAGAAAGAAAGAAAGAAAGAAAGAAAGAAAGAAAGAAAGAAAGAAAGAAAGAAAGAAAGAAAGAAAGAAATATACTCTGGCAGCTTCAATATGTGCTGTATTTTCTAATGTGTCACGGGTTCGTGGGCGCTCGCGCGTCTGACGCACCTGACGCTCTGTTCAATTGTTTTATTTTATGTTGTATTGTAATAGTAAATGACATGACTCATACGAGTTCCACCCTTTCTTCTGTGCAATTTCAATTCTATTGTGGATCTCAGCGTATGTCACAACAGCCTCTGTTTCGATTGCGTCCCGCACTGTAATTGTTTTGCCATTTAATTTGGCGCGGGGTCCCTGAAGAGCAGCGGAGAAAGCCACGCACTGACAAAGTTCATCTCAGATCCACGCCGAAACCCAGATGGTTATTGAGACAGCCACCGACGACACGCTGCACTATTACAGGAGAGATGATTGAGAAGATAATTCTCGTCGACTTTTAATCAGTGAATCACATAAAACCAGTGTTTTATGTGAAGTTGACAACCTATATTCATTCCACCCGACAAAATGTACTATTTTTACACTTTAATACCAAATCTGGCATTTTATTAACACTATTAACGTTGTTGTTTGTTTGTTGTTTGTTTATTTTGGTAAAGTTTTAAATGTTTGACCAAACAATAATCAGCTCCGTATCCATCTGGCACACGATCGACCTTCAGCGTTTAACTGTGTGTGAAATAATATCCGCTGCGGTTCCAATGTTGATTCAGCATTGGAACAACATTAAACACCACAAGTGGTTGACAAATTATATATAAAAAATAAATAAATAAAAACAACGTTGAACTTAGTTTGAATTCCTTTGAAAATGCTAAAATTTTAACCTTTTTCAATTATATTGAGAACAGAATGTAATAATTTAAAATACACATTCACAGTATATAACCACCACACTGTATATGTTGTTTTGCATTTAATGCTAGATTAGAGTGTCGAGGCCTTTAAACAAAGTAAATAACATGAGGATAGATTAAATATGCAATGTAACAAGGTTTATGAATTTTCAAGACAGATTGTCTTTATTCAAAATGTCTTTGCTCAGCAAATGAGCAAAGATGCATCGAGGCATCACCCATTTAAATACATTTCCTTTCCATTAACATGACAGGATTTAAGTTACCATCGCAGATATAAAAAACACGAATTGCTTCGTTTCAAACTTTAAGTTGCTTCTCAAATCATATGAACGTGTGACTAGCACTGAACCACAAAAAAGGAAATGTTCAAATTAAAAACACTGAAATATAGGCCTTTATTATACCTTCTAACTCAATAATAATTAGACTTTTTAAACCGTCAAATTTTAGGATCCGGTTTTTAACAGTATAAACAATATAGCCCGTCAAATATTTGAAACGCCGACTTTTAAATCAATCTAGTGGTATTATTCGAATTTAAGAGTGCCAAAGAATAAAAAAAACACAATAGGCTGTACAAGAAACATCCTAACCATTAACTGTGCAAATCAAAGTCTTCCAAATAATACTATGATGAGAATAACAATTATATTAACTGTTGGAACAAAAGTATCATTATTATAGCATCAAATTGCACATAATAAATTAAATTAAAGGCATCCGAATACGGAAGCCATAATAATAAACGTTTGAACATTTACATTTCTTACAGTTCTGGACACCTGCCTTATATCTATTCCAAGATCCATGCTGGGATCCAAGAAACTTCTCGCAGGTGGTGAAAAGTTCGTGTCCACCGGCCTCGGGATTCAAGTCTTTCTCGCCCCTCTTCGTATGTACATGCATTGCTGTATTCAAGTTTTCTAAAAGGAGACTGCTTTGCTTTTGTGGCGGAGTCACATCGCGGCGGCGTGTGCTGAAGAGTACGGGTCAATCCCACTCTTGGTCATACCTGGGAATAGTATGTAGGCAACAGGCGGCTGTAAACTCGATGCCGACCATGCGGTACAGTTGCACGGCACCACGTAGCCTGGGTTTGTGGGCGACGGGTGGGTATGAGTATGCTGACTTGGGCAACCTAGGCTCCCAAATGCGCCGTTCTGGTATCCCAGAGAAGATGCGTAAGGTAAAGTGCTGGTGGCCAACGTGTGGGGCATCTCGGTCATCTTCTGGAGAGCGCTGGAGCTAAACTGACTCGGGTCGAGGAAGGAGTAAGGCGCGGACGTTGGTGGCAGGAACGCGCGGGCTTTTTCCGAGGATGCCAAAAGCGAGTCCGTTGCTGAGACCGGAAGTCCTTTCAGATGATCCGTGTCGCCCAGGTAGGGCAGAGGAAACACGTACCTGTCCTTCTTAAGGAGGTTCTTGGGCTTGCGTCGGGGTCGGTATTTGTAGTCGGGGTGCTCTTTCATGTGTTGCGCCCTCAGCCTCTTGGCCTCGTCAATGTACGGTCGTTTCTCGGACTCGGAAAGCAGCTTCCACTCGGCGCCGAGTCGCTTGCTTATTTCGGAATTGTGCATTTTGGGATTCTCTTGTGCCATTTTCCTTCTCTGGCCCCTCGACCAGACCATGAATGCGTTCATGGGTCTCTTGATGTGGTCTGCCGGCTTTGACATATTAACGGCGCTCGTTCCCCTCTAAAATAACCACAAAAAGTTCTTCAAGCAACCAAAATAAAACGGTATTCACCTGTCCTGCAGGGAGATCCGGATCATGCCAGTTCTTGGAAGCCGGATGAGTAGCAAAACGGCATCAATAGATGAAAAAATCCCACTATTTCTTCCGTGTTTGTCGTGAAGATGAAAGAAAGCTGCTTTCACCACGACAGTTCAGCTGGGAGAGGAAGAACCTCGCGCGCCGCAAAATCCAGCAAAGTTTCCGCGATCTGTTTGAGCGCCTTTTTTCTCAGAGGATTCTCGCCCCGCGAAGCACCTGGCTGGGAAATGAGGAGAAGCGCGTGAATGAGCGCCAAAAGCGGTGAAGTTCAAAGGCTGGGCTGGCTCGCTCTGCACGCGATCTGACATAATCACAGGGCGTTCACGCGCCAACCTGAACGCCCAATCAGCTCTGAGAAAGCCACATAATACCTACCAAAATATGTATATTACAACACAAACAAAGATCGGGGAGGAAAAGGAGGTGACTCTTTTCCCTCCCCAAATCCATTTAGCTGAAGGTCTGCAAACACAGACCTTCAACCTTTTTGTAATAAAACCTGACATCTACCAGCTCCAATCCTTCAGAGAATGCTTGAAGAATAGATAAATACACACTTAAACTACTTATTCGTTCATGTCTGTACTTCAAGCTAATTTTGTTGTTAAAGTTTTGACATTATGCGCATGTATAATACAAGTAATATTGTTCATATTATTTCGTTTACTACTTTTCATTGTATTACTTATTTAGACAAACTACATGCGCGTACATTTGCATCAAAATACAATGCACCAAAAAGGATGCAGTGTCTAATGGAGAACAAATCGAAAATACAAACGATATTAAAGTTGTGTGAAAATAAGCCCTCTGTCTGAGGAAGTGAACCCCCAGGCCAATATTTTTTAAATGAGAACAATTGTCCGGAGCTCTCGTGGGACAGGCTGGCCGGGGCTTGCACCTGTTCTGCTGCTCTAATCTCACATGTGTCGAACATGCCCATGGACCCTTTCTCAAAGGAAACATACCCACGCAAATGTGGCATTTGGAAAACAAAGCCAGTTACTCATAGGATCATTACATCCCACAAATCTCAATCACATGCTGATTGAAGCTTAATGAGAGCTGCTTTTTTATTTATACATTTTATATTTTAAATGTGTGGTGGAGATGCGTTCTAGGATATTTAGGATATGACTTATCTTAACTATATTATGTTCACAGTAAAGTAGCATTTCGACTCCAGAACGGTTCCTTTAATTCCGTTCCGACAAGTATATGTAAATAACCTTCCGACTTGTTAATTTGATCAAAAGTGTGAGTCAAAATAATAAGTCTAGGTAATGTTTTATGTAACAGTTCGCGCACAAACCTTTAACATGCAAATTGGAGTTTTTAAAAAAAGATCAGGGTTTAGGGAGCCCGAGGCAAGAGTGTGATATATGAGAGCCACTGCTGTGATTATTAAGTGAAATGTAGAGGAGATGTGATATCTCATGGAGGGGCTTTCCAACGTGACACGAAAAATATTTGTCTGTAATTAGGTAAATGGACATAAACCTATATTGTTTCTAAACACAGTTATTAATCAAATTCAGAATTTCAGAACCAGGAAATAAAAATACTCCTTTATTATTATTATTATTATTATTATTATTATTATTATTATTATTATTATTATTATTATTACAAAGCAGACTGTTTTTACACTTCGCCTTTTACTTCGTATTGAACTGCCAAGGTCATTAGCAGTTATTTACTCAAATATGTACATCATCGCAGGTCATTTTCATCACTTCATAAACATTTGTTGGAGATACAAATAATATTTAAACGTCATTTATGTTAATATCCAAACATATTGTAATTTATTTAATTTAATCAACCAAAAGCCATGTGCAAACTGCCTCCTGCGTGAGGCGCTGGTGGTAAATGCTTCTGGAGAGCATGAAGTGTGTTTCTCGGTGGCGCGAGCTCGATCTCGATATCCATCAAGCTTTACCGTTCCGCCGCCTCTCAGCCTCCCTCTCCATTTCAGAGCAGAGCCGAGAGCAGTGCAGCTTGAAATTCAGAGAACATCCGGAAATTACAACAGGAATTACCACAAATTATTGGGACACACAGCCTTTGACATAGAGTAGATGTACTCAAAGCCAAATGAAGTGAGATTTGTGAACTCAAGCATGCGGAAGCGCGCGTCATTAACTGCAGCTTTTAATAATGGATGATGGAGATCTCCAGCGTGCGGAGAGGACCACGCAACAGAGCGCAAAAAGTTGCAAAAGCTGCGCTTTTTTAAAACGCGTATCGAGATCCAGCAATTAATTTGTATGCACTTTTACATACATTTAAGTAAAACTTGCGTTCCAGAAATGTTTCTCTGTAACATCGGCAAATTTACTTCAAACAGCGGCAAAAACAACTTGAAACTTATGTTGCAGCATTTCAGCTTTCAGTGAATCCGGAATTACATTTTTTAAATCAACAAAATTACAAAAACAAAACCTAAATGTTACAATATACTCATATGTTAAATATCTTTGAATCTTTGAGGTCAGATTATATAATTTAATCAAACTACAAATCTTGAACTTGATTGTATTTATTTATTTATTTATTTATTTATTTATTTATTTATTTATTTATTTATTTACATTGGATTGTGATGGTGCTGAAGATGTTTATTATTATTATTATTATTATTATTATTATTATTATTATTATTATTATTATTATTATTATTATTATTATTATTATTATTATTATTATTATCATACCCTGCACAAGAAAATGTTTTGCACATTAATTAATAACTCATTGGTGTTGAAGAGGTCACGTCAGTAGCCGTTGCATTAAAAGACCCGCAGCTGGTCTGCATCACGACCGCTGTTCGTGGTTTTCCGCCGGGACTCGTCCATGCACGCGCTCGTTTTAGGCCTGATTCGGGATCGCTGAGATGCGGTGCTGAAGTAGCTGTCCATGGTCCTGACGCGCTAAGTGGCTTTTTCCACTCCTAACTCGGGTTCCCACTCAGGACTCGTCACAAGCCCGTGTTGACATTTCAATGCTTTTCATTCCCTTTACATCCCATTTGCTGCTGTGATTCTTCTCGCATGATGCTGCAATAGATGTTTCCCCCCTGAGAATTTGGAAATGTGCTCTGCCAAGAAACATCGGTGACTATGTTGCATGTGGTTTTGTAAGCCAATATTCCCCTCTAGGAATTATCTTGGTAAGTTAAGTTGACTGCGGAACATTGCGGATTCAGAAGCAGAAATAGGAGTGTGTTTGCTCTCCGCTATTACAAAGAAAATGAAGAGCATTTCAGACGTCTGGCCTGGTGGGAATGCAGACATAAATCAAATGCAGACTGAGCTCTTCTTACTTCTAGAGACTTTTCAGGCATTATATTTGCAAAAGGACTGTTTAAGGATGACAATTGGCACAGACAGTGTAGTAGTAATAAAAACATTTATTAAAAATAAATAAAATGTATTTTTGTCATCTGGCAGAAAAAAACTGTTCCTAAATGTTTCCTTTTGAATAAAAGTGCTAATATAATGGTTTCTAAAGCGTTCGGTCATTTAAATCAAATTCTTAAATTCACGCGTTATGAGTGATCCATGATCCAACATTTTACACATTAAAATAATTAGAACTGATTCAAATCACATTAACTCAAATAAGAGTGTATTTGGTCCAACTCTGCATAGAGTTAAACCAACTTTCAGGAAGAGTTGTTTAACAAAATAACAGATTTTTCCAAATCTGTGAAAAAGCTTTAGCTTTTACTCATGTACCTTTTGTTTTTTGTCTTTTTCTTTTTTTCTAAAGGGATTCTGCTTGTTACTAACAAATGCTCATCATCAATAATGGTCAACGTTTCAAATCAATGTCTCGTTACCCTCTAACTTGACACTGATCTATTTAACTTTAAGTAAATAAACTTGGTAAAATGAAAAAAAATAAAATAAGATTAAAAAGATCATTACCTCTATAGAGTGGGACCAAATAGAAGTTGATTTTACTTTTCAAGGCCATCAATCTAGTAACCAGCATATAAACGAAAGCTTTACATTGGCAAATTATTGACTTAAAGACCACCTAAATGAACTAAAAGAACTGAAATTAATGTCACCCCTAAGGGCTACAGTGCTTGCCAGCCATAAACAAACAGACTGTAATGAAAGTTAAAGTTGTTTTGCATGTTTTGAACCAACAATTTGAGCGAACCCCTGATGACCTCCAGCAACTTTTCACTCTTCCAGCCTGAAAGGTAAAAATGCAGAAAATTTCTCTCCATTATGAGAGAGTAGGCTTTAAAGTGGTATTGCCTCAACTACCCCATCCCTCCTTCAGTTCATCTCCCTCCCCCAGCTAGCTTCCTCCTCACAGACTGACATTATTTCGCATATTCAAATTGCTAGTGTTTGTTCTGGCCATGGCTCTTGGCTCCCATTTCTCTCCAGTGTGGAAATTGATTTTAGTCAGCTTTCACAGCCAGCATTTTTCTGGAACCTCTGGAAAAAAAATACATGTTTGGTTTGGAAGAATTTCATTAGCCCACGAACCATCCCAGGCCCAACTCGAGTGTCCATAAGAGAGATGAGCATTAGGCTATTTTAGGAAAATGCTGAAAGACAAGCAATCGTCTCCACATGTCCAGTCATGCACCAGAGCCGGTCCATCTTCAGCTGTTTACATATCTGTTTCCTTTTCCTCATTCCCTGCTCAAATCAATCTGTGATTATCAATAGCTCCGACCGACCCTAATCAAAACCAAAATGAGCATCAGCCAGAAATGTACGACCAACGGGAGACATCTCCAATCGACAACTCTCATGGTCAGATATTTTTACAATATAATATTTCAAGACAGAACCCAACTAGAGCCCCTTAGAGAATCTTGTGGCTTGTGCAAAGGGCAGAGTTAATGAAAAAGGAAAGACAGAGCCAATGATAGAATGAAATAAAACAGAATGGAAATTAAAAGAGGTTCAAGGCATCGCTTGATAATGAAAGGAGGAGGGTAATGCTTCAGAGACAGAGCAGCAAGCATCACACAATCACACAATACAATTAGGATTAAAGGGGCCAGGCAAAGATAACAGGAGATAGGGATGAATTATCACCCAAAAAAGAGAATTGGGGCCTCTTCTCTGACCTTCATTAAGAGGAAGAAAAGCGCTCTCGCAGCCGGGATGACTTGCGGCACACTTTTAGCTTCCAGATTGCTAATTGTGACAGAGAAGAATCACTGCCAGCATGGCCTCTTGAGGAAGCAGATGGAAAATTAAGAGCTTTATGAAAAGATAAATAAATAAATGTGCACAAAACACTGTTCAAAGCCAGTGACTCTGATGCCACAGCAGTTCTTCTTAATTTTTCCAAAAAAAGATATCGCAGATAAAGGGTTGGTTTTTTTTCTCAAATATTCTGCAACATGTCATCAGAAGGATAGCTTTATTAATCTCTTTCCACTCACGTCAAGAAACTACAAAGTAAATGTTTACAGTGCTTAAAATATTGCAATATTCTGTGTTTTTGACACTCAAATTCCATCTTTTATAGTCCATCTTGAATAGAAGACCAGACAAACAAATGATTAATCCATATTTAGTGCTAAGTGTATAGCAATAGCAAGACAAAGCTGCATTTAAAAACTGATTTGCATTTATTTGTGTGAAATAAGAATAGACCCGTTTCTGGTTTCCAAGTGTCTTTTTACAGGAAACTATAGCTGAAATTAAGAGCTTCTCTCAGAAGTAGTCCATGGCCAAGACCAACCAGCTGCGCAGTGATGTTTGGAGCAAGAGGTGAGAACTACACAAGATAGTTGGAAATGGGCTACTACCAAGCAGCTTGGTGAGAAGGTGAAAGCATTTGAGATTCACAAATGAAAAAAAAAAAAAATCTACACAGAAAATCCCTCCCATTGGTGTTTCACTGATTATGAGAACAGTTAGCAGTGCGACCTCCTAAAACTTTTGCACAGCAATGAACATGCTTCAAATTCTTCCTCAATATCAACAAAACATTTCCTGTTATAAGTAAATCAATGCTGCACAGTATTAATAACATCACAACCATTCATTGCTATTGAAAGTCTAAACAATATGTTTTATAAAATTATATTCAAATTCCTTTTTGATCTCTTTTAAATATCTTTTAAATAATCTTAATGGACACATGTTGATTCTGTGTGACAGCTGAATTTCATTCAAATCAAGTATATTGATTTTATTTTAGTGCAGTCTAAACCAACACTGGAGGTTCTTGTCATTGATCTAAAGACACCCGGGACAAAAGTCATCGAAATGAAGAAATGGAATCAGACTACACCACCAATGTTTGAAAATCTGGCATCCTGCTGCCCCTTCTCAAGACATCACATGTAGAAGACCCTTTTAAATCATGAACATCTGAATGACCCAGAGGAGAACTAGGTGCAAGAGGTGTGATCAGATTAGTCCCTGGACCCTAATCTCATAAATCAGAGGTTGCAAATTCAAGCCGAGGATATTAAAATATTAAAATCTGGGTCTGGACAAATGTTTGAAAATGTAATGTTTTATATTTTATCAGTAACTATAGCCTATAAAATCTATTCAAATAATCTGACATTAATGAAAAACTGAGTAGGTGTGTAAAGGCAGAACATCATTGACTGTGTTTAAAAATCATAAAAATTATATTTTAAATTTTGATCAGTGTATTTATAGTTTCATACAAACTGGGGCAACATATTCAGAAACCAAAATCTGAAATAAAGCTTGGATTGTTCATCAATGAATTGTTTTGTAACATGAAAGTCACTTCTTATAATAACAAGTAATGAGAGGGTAGTGCAGTAGGACATGTTTTTTAAATCAACTTTTTAGGTTTTCTGCTGTTGATTGTTAATAAAATGCAAAATGTAATATGTAATATATATACATATATATATATACATATATATATATATACATATATATATATATATACATATATATATATACACACATATATATATATATATATATATATATACATATATATATATATACAAGTGCCATATGTAACTTCTAAATATGTGCGTGAGCTTACACTTCAGTGCCTTAATATAAAAAAATATAATAGTGTTTTCAATTATTAAAAGTATTTTTATTATTAATGTAATCTTTTCTTTCCTGAAAAACATGAGGAAATCCATGCACAGAAAGAACATACAATCTCGACTCACTCACAATAGCCTCAAATCGGTAACCTTCTAACCGAGAGGCAACAGTGCTATCCACTGTGTCACCGTGCTGGCTTTACTATGTATAGGATATTTTCCAGCTGTTTCTGGAGACACTATCACATAAAACAGTTGTAAAAGCTGATTTAAAGCTGGCAAACTAGACTAAAACGATATCAGCTTCACCATGTGTAAACTTCTATTCAAACGTTTGGCTCTGACATTGTGAAAAATAATACGCTTTTATGCAAACAAACTCAAATTATCAATCATTTCAAAAGATTCTTTATGACAAATTAACACTGACATTCTGCTTTCTTTCAGAGCCTGACACTAGTAGTGACATTCACATTTAATGGAAGAACACAATGCAAGCAAGCATCTCACAGCCACGCTCAGAAGCAAGGTACACAGACAGAGAAAAAAGGAAAGAAAAAAGGAAACTAAAAGGGCAATGATAAAAGAGAGTCAATTAAAAGATCTGAATGCCTTTGAATGCTGAAAAATGACTTAGATGAAACTAGAGGAATAAACATTGGTACTGGGTTTTGATTGATTCCTTTTATTGGGAGGGGGATCTGTTATTGCATTGTGAGATATCACTTCGTATTTTCATTTACACTTTGTGAGTCTCAATGGAGCAGCAGATCAAAAGACAATTCTCTTTGGCTTCCCATTAGAAGTGCACATGCTCTGAAGCGCTTGCAGATTGTTGCCGTTTCAATCAGTTTAAAGTCTTTGCATGTTTGTGGGAGATGAAATGGCATGTTGCGTTCTCAAAGTTTATTTATTAAGAGAAAACGTTGCATGAATACACGCCAACTAGTTAACTTTGTAAAAAATATATGTATACAATCACCGTCCACTTTATTAGGTACACCTGTCTAACTGCTTGTTAACCAATTTTAGATCACACGTCAATGCATCTAGGCATGTACACACGGCCAAGACAATCCACTGCAGATAAAAATGACTTTTGGGATCAGATGGGCTGGCCTGAGTATTTCAGAAACTGATGTACTGAGATTTTGACCCAAAAACATATATAGGGTTTGAGGCCATGCTGGTTTGAGCTGATAGAAAGGCAACAGTTACTCAAATAATAATATCATGTCAACATGGTCCAAACTCTGTTTACAGTACCTTCTTGAATATATGCCACAAAGGATTAAGTCGGTTCTGAAAGCAAAGGGGGTCCAATTCGGTGTACCTAATAAAGCGGCCGGTGAGTGTATACAGTAAAATCCTAAGAGTTACATTAACTCTACTCAGAGTGTATTTGGTCCTACTCTATATAGAGTTAAACCAACTCTAAAGGAGAGTTATTTAAATAAGTCTATTTGAACTAAACTCTATTTTTGTCTATTTTTACTCTTTCTGGAGTGGACTTGGTCCCTCTCTGAATAGTTAATATTTAGTTTGCATTTTCCATGCAGATTTGGAAAAACATGAAGAAAATAGATTATTAAATTACTCTTTCTCAGAGTCGGTTTAACTCTATATAGAGTGGGACCAAATATACTCTGAGTAGAGTTAATTTAACTCTTAGGATTTTACTGTGCTATAATGGCCTTGATCCTGAGATTAACTAGTAGTCAGAATAGGCAGATGGCCTAGGGGAGCCCCCAGTAGGCCTCTAACTAGGACCTGTAGTGTGTTGAAAACGAATTCATTTGAAAACGAACTGCTTTGAAAGTTTAAATGCAGTTTCTTGGAGATTCAAATGTGCAATTTTGCACCAAATACAATGTATATAAAGCATTAAAAGAGTGATGGAACTTCAATGTAGAGAATATGGAATCCGTTTAAAGCCACTAACCTCCCTCACTTTTAATATAAAGGCTCTTGTTGGCTCTCAAACAAAAGGGCTTTTTCAAAGACTTCTAATGTAACCCCACATCCCCTCTCTCATGGCCACCAAGTCCTTCCGCTCTTTTCTCATTCATTTATTCCTCTGTATGTGGAAATAGGCTGGCCAACAATTAATTTCAGAGTGAATTCAGCCAGGATCTATTACCCCCTCACTGCCTCCATTGCTCTAATGGAAATCTATTTCACTTCTCTTTTGTGTCCAATATAATTTAATGCCCATTTTATTAATGGCCTGAAATAATTATGGAAGCCTTTTGTGATTTTTGAGTATGTTTCATTTAATTGTGCAATAAATGTCTAATCAGGCCTCCCATCTGAAGCCATTATGGCATTAAAATTAACAATTACGCCATGAATGTCTTGGTGAATACGTTGGGGTCTATAGAAATCGCTGTTGATAACAAGACACACATACATCATTCATGAGGGGCTTTTTACTCGCAAAGGAGAGATATGGCAACGGCTGGAAGAGAAAAAGAAAGAGTGAAAAGTGCAAGAAGAAAAGGAGGAGAAGAAAGAGGCATGGGCTCTTTATTCCTTTGAAAGGAGGGGATGGCTCAAAGATATGGCATTCTAAAACTGTGTCACCCACTTGAGTTCTTTTCTTCCCCGGCCTCTCTCTATCTCCCTTTAATTTGCCCCACTCTATTTTTTTCGAGTGACAGATTTCTTGTGGAATGGAAATGTATTAACTGTTAACTTAAGCGATAAAATATCTATCAGCCCTTCAAACTGCTTCTCGCCCAGTTTGAAATTCTGAGCTGTGTGGCACCCATATTCTGCCCGTATGGGTGACCAAAAGCAATTAAGAAGACATTGACCTTCTTTCTGTCCCACAGTTACTCTATGCACAATTGGGGCAGTTACTCAACACTCCAGCAAGAATTGTTTTCTTAGTTGTGAAGAATTTGAATTTCACGCTTTGGAGGAACTCTATCTGTCAGTAAAAAGCCTTCACTTCCTCCTTGTTTTATTTTCAATTGGTTTTGGTGCCTCTACTTTAATGATGGACGGGTTTGTTTCCTTTTCATACGGCAATCTGCAAGTGACTTGTGTGTCAAGATGAACAAAAGAATTTCACTTATATTCACTATAAATATATCACTATCAAGTGCAAATATGATACAACCCTTCTGAAAAGGTGAAATGTCATAAAGAAATGTAGCAACTATAACATTGATAAATGCACACAGGCAAGTAGATGTGTCACTAATGTTGATTTGTTTGCTTGATTAGTTGTACTTGACTATGGATTTATATTGTAATCTGTCGGTGTTACATTTGAAAAACTATTAGGTAATCCTCAGAAAAAATCTTAGCTTTTGGTTCCAATTGAAAGAAGTAGAGATGGAGCAAGTGAACTTTAACTGTTGGACATCTGCTCTGAGATAATGTCTGTTTTACTTCTGTTGGGCACTTCTATAGCTAACACCATCACTATGTGTGGGATTCTTTTTTCTCTTCAGGTTGACAATTAATTTGATTTTGAATACGAACTCTCTGGCAAATTCCCATTAAAGAAGAAAAATTAAGCTGGACAATAAATAAACCTGCTAATGTAAACTGATGACGCAATACATGGGATGTATTTGCAAATCTTCATAACAAGGATGCAACCAGAAGCTCTGCAAATAGTGAAAAGTGAAATATTCATTCATTCATTCATTCATTCATTTTCCAAATCGTTAATTCCTTTTTTTGGGGTCACAGGGGTCTGCCGGTGTCTATCTCTAGCATACATTGGGCAAGAAGTGGGGGTATACCCTGCGCAGGTTGGCAGTCCATCGCAGACAATAAAACATCTTGTACAAAAGTGGTTGAAATTAAGGACATAATAGCATTACGTACAATGCAATTAACATATAAAAACAAAGTAACAATGCTACACACACACATACAACACATACAACACCTACCCCCCCCAACGCACCCACAAACCCCATTTTTATGGCAGAGACATAAACAGTTTGAAAATCACAGAAATATACCAGCTGTACCAAAAGTAAACAGCTGTACACATTTAAAGTCACTAGTACAACCTGGCACTAAACACAGTCTTCTAAAAACCCTTATAATCCTTACAATTTCAGAGCTGTCTCCAATAAAAGCTGATGAAAAAAAAACATTTTGAAGATTTAAAAGATGTACAACATTTGAACATTTACATATGAAGATGTAAAAATCAAAAAATTGTTGTAAAAACCTCTTTAAAACCAAGACGGCGAAGAATGTGAAATTTCAGAAGACAATATAACAAATTTTAAAAACGGAATAAAATAAAGCTTAGTTTTTAGAGCAACGGTTCGCAAACCATTTGGTATTCTTGAGTACATGGAGAACCTCCAACTGTTTGTTGGCTTTAAGATACAGGGTAAAAATAGTTAACTTTTTTAACCATATTTTATTTTATATGCCTATGTCACAGAAATGGCTTCCCTTTGAACCTCCAGAGCTGAGCACAACAGCTGTTCTTCACAGCCTGTGCAGATTTCATCTACCCGATGCTGAATGATATCCATCAAGCCATCACGGTTCCCTTCCTTTAAACTTATCCTCTCAAATTTAATAATCCATTTAACTGATGTGCAAATTAACCTTGGCATTCACACAAAACCACTTTTATAAGGCACACCCTGCACCTTTTCTCTCTTTTTTCATCTCTTCTTCCAGCCAATTTAATTCCAGGCTCCGGATTTCATGGTCAATTTTATTTTGCTCACTCTCAAGGAGTCCGTCATCAATTCTTCACAACTTTTCATGTCCCCCTTTCTCTCCAGATTCGCTGCAAAATTGCCTATTCAGGCTGCTAAATAAGTGTGACCGCTGTAAATTTGCTGCGACGCCCCTCACTTTTGAATATGCATTTAGAGTGCTGACCTCAAGCACTAATTAGTTTTAGTCTTTGTTTATGCTTAACACAAATCACACGGCCTCCTCACATCTCTTCCTGTGAATCTCGCTTTCTCTAACTCTAAACACAGAACTCCATCTAAAAGCAGAGTGAAGTCCTTAGACAAATTGTAAAGAACTCAGAGAACGACCTCTGCCATCAGATCATACCAAGCCATGCGTAAGCTATAAAGTCACGCTATACATGCAGCGTGAATGCAGTGTTTAAAACATATAGATATGAAAGGATGCATTGAAGCTGCAGAAAACAACTCAGAAAGGGACTTTTATATTCGCTACAGTGACCCTCATCTTTACATAGGATGATCCTCCTTCTGGGACTAAAGCTTACTCAAAGGCAGGGGTTGTAGTCCAAGGATTCTCAACCTTGTTCGTGGAACTCCATTGTAAATCAACCACCCTTAAACAAACCAAGGTGTCTACGATTACTTGACAAATTAAACACACTGGTTCAAGGCTTCATGATGCCAATAAAATTATAATGTGCACAAATATTTATTTCACAAAGGCTAAGCCACTCCAGATATTTCAACATGTTTTGTGTTTCCAAATTAAAGTTGCCATCACCATCATGTTCATGAATGTTATCAGACACAAGCAAAATGTTCAAGCAGCAACCTCCCATTTTCCCTCCAGAACCACACCTTGAAATGACTGAAGCAGAAAAAAGTATTCACCGAGTTGTGAATTTTTTACTAGCAATTAGTTTTAGTTTTACGTTAAGCTTCTGCCACTCCAAAAGCATTACTGGAAACATATGGATGACGTCATGGATGCTTCATCTAAAGCTTCATGTAGCTAATGCTACAGATACACACCCTAAATCTCAGTGCTTCCTTCTCATCAATCTCAGTTAAATGCTAGTTATCTCCACTTCTGATCAACTCATCAGCAGACCTCAACCCTTAGATGTCTGGGGCCGTATTTTTTTAATTACTTTTTTATAATAGTATCTATTAAATTATCTTTAAAATGCTTTGTTTTTTCGCTTTTTTCGGGAATTCTTAGTATAATTTTGTTAGGACAACCCCAGCTTCTTTAACTTTTTTGTTTCTTTTTACAAATCTTTTATTTTTTGTGTGAAAAATTGAACAAAAAAAATTAAATTGTCATTTTTTACTGCAAACTCAGAAATTAAGAACAAACCGTTGTTATATTTTATGACAAAAATCATGACTCCTCTGGTTTGCTCGCTCCCTGTCCATTACCTCTGTTTTTGTTGTGTATGGCTCATGATTTCTCTCTGTTTTCCAATTATCTGTAGTCTGGACACCAGAACCCTCAGAGTCTTCACTGAAAATGACCGGCTCAGGAGTTCACTTTCACTGGGGGGGAAGAGTGGAGAATTGAGTAACCAAGGGCTAGAATCCTCTAGGGATACAGCACTGGAGCGCAGAGAAGGACCAAGAAGGTGGGTAAAGATCAAGGTGAGTCAGGAGATTGCTGTGGTGCTGGGAGCGGTCTTTTAAAGGTTGGAGAGTGATTGGGAGTGGGTTGTGATTGGGAGATGGACTCCACATTGTGATTGCGTTCAGGTGAGTTCATCAGAGATCGGTGACGGGCTATTTCTGTAGGGAAAAAACTGAATCCTCAGCTGTTACTTTATGTTGAACCTTACAATGTTACAGGGGCAGGAAATATTATTAATATGTTTGGAAATGCGTGACATAATAAAATAATGAAATCATCAAAGTTTTGGAATACATTAATATAAAAAATATCCTTCAAGCCCACAAAAAATGGACTAAAGGAAAAAATTATCCTCGTCTGAGGAGACATGTTTTCTGTAAAAAAAAGTAGATGGCAGGGTCACAGGTCCCCAAAAGCAACATGAAAGCAAGGATCCATCTGGCCTTTTATCTAAGGTTTACTTTGCTACTATTGGTGTAATAGTGTGCAGGAGATTTTCTTGCCACAATTGAAAAGAGTATGGTTGTACTGTCTGGAAGATCTGATCTGGCCACTTCTATCCCTTTACAAATGGTGCCACTAACAAATCTGCATCCCTTTGTTATGTCTAGTATTTATAACAAAATTAAATAAAAAGAAATACTTTGAGGCAACTTAAATCTAAACAAGCTGAATGTATAAAATGCAGTGTGATCAACAGTCTTTATCAATTCATCAAAATAGTCCTTCCAGTCTCTATAGATACTGCTTCACCTGTCCCATTCCAACCAATCCGGTCATTACATTTCTACAGAATCTGTATCACCATTATAAGGGAAATTGCACCCAGTGATAAAATAAAACAATTCACTACACTGTAAAATGTATTGCTGCTAAATGGAGAAAGAAAGAGTGCTAAAAGGGAAAACAAGATTACACAGTTGTTTATTTTTACTGTCAGAGACGGTAGACATACGATTTTTTAATTTCCTTTTAGAAAGTTGGGAAAAAGGGGTTGTCACTAGAGAAATTATACATGAATATTGAATATGTATTGAGATGAAACAAAAAGGGCACGTTTTATTAAACAGCATCAGGTGCTGGGACAGGCTTTAAACATGTTCAGTGTCACCTGTTATTGGGATTGTATTACAAATATTTAGGCCCTCGTGAAAGCGTGCAGCCTGACTCAGTGTCAAAGCATCAGCTCAACTACCACTCAAACCCTCTAGCATGAAGGCCACAGAACACAATCCACAACAATACTGTATATTTTTCATTTTTCTCCAGGATAAGGATGTTAAAGTTTCTGCAGGTCACTGACTTTAAAGTATTTCTTGCCAAAACGCACAGTACTTCTACGTAAGCCCATCTCTTATTACAATTTAATGAACAATGAGATTTACTTCCCTACCCTGCAACCTCTCCTTCAGAGGCCGATGAACAGTTATTGTAGTCCTCTATTCAAAGAAAGGTGTCTTCAACAGAATTAAAGTGGACAAGGAATGAACGTCATCTATGTGTGATCAGAGGCTTGATATTGTTGAGAATCCAGCTCTGGAATAATTCTTCCAACTGTCTCATAATGATAATTTGCCTGTCACCACAGTAGTTTAAGCTTCCTCTTATCAGTTGGCCTGTCAGATTACTGATTTGTATCGCGTTGTAGCTCACTCTGGCTCGCTGAACAGAGGTCAAATGAATTTAAGGAGGAATGTTGAGCCATTTCTCTGCTGCTACCCCAGTGATTAGCAGAGTATGAAGTCAAACGACACTGACTGATGACAGTGACCTTGATAAGAGAAGTCCCAGTAAACCCCACAGGTCTCCTATAAGCCTGTGTTTGCCCCAGTTAGGAGTGAGCGCCGGCTTAACATATAATTAATGTCTAATAAAGCCTTGATTGTTTGTCAACACTCCTTTTTCCCCCTCTCTTGTTTTCCTGACCTAGTAATCTGCAGTCAGCCTGCAGGCAGTGTACACATTGATATGATCTTAAGCTACTTGTTCTAATACCCCAGTCTGGCTAGTCGAGCGCTAACTGCTCTCTCATTTACACAGATATATGCACAGGATCTAAACTGCAAGCAGTAAGGCCTGGTTTAGAACTTGTCCACTCCTAGAGGCTAGACTAATTTACCACTTTTACAAGGTTTCTTTAATGACCGTGAACAAATGTTTTAATGGGTTCTATTTGAACTGAAAGATTTGAGACGGAAAGTAAAATCTGTTTAATTGTGGATCGCTTTAGCCGTGTTAATCAATACATTATCTGAGTCAGTCATGTGTTCAGTGTTTTTGGATGGATAATAAGCAATAACAGCAATATCTACTAATGATAGTTCAGAAACAAGAAGCAACCTTTCTCTTTCCCTGACACAGGGTGAGAAATATCTGAAACTGCATCACAGGTTGCCAAGTGTTAACCCTTAAAAGTCATTTTAGAGTGTTTTTTACCACTTTATAATTGGCTTTAATAAATGTAAACAGTTTAAAAATGTTTTTTTTTCATGGCAATATTTATGCATATTTTTTAGTACAACTCCTTATTTTTAAGAGATTTTTTTCATCATATCAAAACGATACTTCCAAAACAATCCTGAAATAGTACAAAAAAATTCAGAGTATTCAATTTTGAATTTTTTTTTCACTCCAGAAATCTTGAAAAATACAAGCCATATCACAGGTGTTGTACTTCCAAGGGTTATCCATTCTTTTCACCAATAGATGGCTCGGATGGTACCAATTTGGGGTCTGTAAAATGAAACTAAAAGACGATTGCGCATTTTCTCACATTTTAATTTGAATTCCATTGCAAATTATGCGTCATAACTCTTGTATTGTTAATTTAAAACTAAACACATCTAAATTAACAACCTTTTTGAAACCTACACATTATATTTGCAATCATAATTAAACATTAGATGGATTGGATCATTCCCACTTAATTCAAACAGTGTGATTGACAAACACACCATTGCACTTTTAAGGGTTAAGAACATTCGAAGCCTGATAACCAACATAGCTTAGGCTCATTTAACTATTTTTGTAATAACTTTTCTATGCCCTTGTCAAATTATGACTACCCAATTATGACATACTGCTAACTATGCCCAGTTTTTTCCTTCAAACCCTTTATCAGAAGACTATGGGGGATGTAATAAATACTCCATTCACGGTTTCTAGTAGTCCATGTTCAGAACACATCTGCTAAAGTTCGAAATGGTTAAGTTTGAGGGGATTTAGCTCTTGTTTGCCTGAACAATCTCTTGTCGTACAGTCAAACAAATTTTTCTCTTCACTAAACAGGTCTGCTGGTACTTCGTAAGACTGAAACATGGACTAGATTCTCACACATGTAGAGTTTCAAAGTTCTGGAACAATCTTTCGGAATGTGAATGTTTTGGTTCCAAAATATGACAATTGAGATACCACCAGTATAACCTTTGTTTATGGCCTCTATTAAAAGTTATGCCCTAGTTCACTTGTAAATTTCTACTCTGTGTCTTCTCGGTTTTTCAGTACAAATGTACAATCCACGGCACATATTTTCATTTGCAGTTGTTTTCATCTTTTTTTAACCAAGTGGATTCCTGAACTGTCCGTAAAGTTGCTTTCTGTGCAGCACTAGGTGATTTAATTTTTGGTTCATTCATAAATTTTAAAATATGCACAGAAATAATGTTTTTAAACACATCAGTGAGATGAATGGAAAATGAAGAATGCAACCTGTTTTAAGCAAGCTAGAGTTCAAAATGTGCAAAGTTGGCACTTGTCATCAATCAAAATAAAAAGGGTCATTTAATAAATGTCAAAATCAAAACGTAGATTGGATTCATTATAATCTATAGGAATTTGAACCTTTTCCTCAATTTAACATTCATGGATTTATATGTTTTTGAAACAAAACTCTCATGCTGAGCTTTCAGATCAAAAATAAAAGCTGAATAACACACTTCTGGCATGTGTCTACATTTACTTGTTTCAGAAACATTCAGGTACTTTTTTGTTTGTTTGTTTTGCCTCTGCAATATAGGGTTCAACAAATCACAGCCTTGGTACTCAATCCATCGAATGATATCCGACGATCTGCTAATGTGGATTCGAAGGCACTGATTCCCCAACATTTTCCCATCCCATACATCTCTGCTGCCTTAGTTACTCTATATGCTCATGTCCTCAATGCATCTATATGACAAATACGAAGTGTGATATTGAACTATGAAATATATCCTGGTTAAATTGTTGTCTTTGTTCCAGTCTCCTAATTTGAAAGAAACCAGAATTAACCTATTTTAACATCATCTTCTGAACTGTAGGATTCAATGAGAGTGTTGACTGAATCTTCAAAATGAAATGTTCACCGCTTGGAGAAACTGTGCTTTGTAAACATACATCTCTGAAAAGAAATTGCATAGAAATTGCATCTCAATCCTTCAGACACCGAATTTAGAAAGTTGTTTTTCGTAGTTTGTCCACCTTTATTTGCAGATTTATGTTTTTTTGTTGAGTAAGCCTATTTGTGATAAAAATTCAAGCAATTCTCAGAAAGAGTGTCAAAGAAGTAAATATGGGGAGATGGAGAGACACTTAAGGTTTTCTGCAGTTGGCCCCAAAATTTATTGTTCCAAAAACTCTTATATTCTAAAAGTTCTTGTGAACCTATTGGAATAAACACGTTTTTATAAACTCTTAAAAATACTCTTTTCTTTTTTTCCGTTTGAGCCTTTTTTTCAAGCATCACACGTGTATTAGTTTTCAAAATGTCAATATGTCTGGGAAATCAGCACAATGTGTAATAAAAAGCTTACATATTAAATAGATAAATATAGGATAGCATATTGGTACGGTGGTTGGGTAAAATAAAACATGCTTTGGCTTGATCATTTGTCTGACCAGTGCAAAAAGTCCAGTTACATATAATGCCTACATGTAAATATTATAGTGACAAAACACGGCTGATGCTGTATGTACAGTGCAGTGCTTCAATACTACTCTCTCTGTTTGTCAACTTTTGGCATGCTCAGCACACAAAGATGCAGCAGAAAGCGTTTCAGTGGACAAAAAGGCTCTTATTGAGAATGGAAGCAAAAGGCACATCATTAAAGCGTCTATAGAAGCCTATTGAAGTGTAAGAAAGCGATTTGTGTGCTGTGTACACTGTCAAAAACTGGAACAAGATGATGAGCCTAACTCAAAGGCATGAGAACGCTACAAATAAGAGATACAACAAAAGCATTAATTACAAAAAGACAACAAAATATATAAATTAAACGAATCACTCACAGAAGCTCATTGAAGCTAATACTATCAGTTATTTTTCATTTAGCGCAAGCAAGACAAAGGCAGGACAATATCCCATTAACTGTAGTTTCCTTGTGCTGTTCAATTGAAGAAGTACAAGCTAGTCAGTGTTTGCTGGATTAAAGACTGATAGCACTTCAGCAGATTCTCTTTGAAGGCTTGAGAAAGCACTTTGCAGTGTGAAAAGTGAAGGAAAAGCAATAGACGTCACAGAGAAGAGAGTCTCTGGGTTTTTAATGCAGTGTATTTGGATGATTTAGAAGGCAAATGTTGTGTGCGCTTGCTGTGTGGTGCTGATGGGCTCCCCCTAACCCCAGAATGTAGATAGAAACCACCAGGGGTAGTTGCGGGGAGCAGGCATTTGTGATTTATGGCTAGTGCTGAGCTGATAAGAAGACTCCCTTCATTTAAGGCCTTATCGCTCTCACTAAAGAAAGGCCACAATTTGCCACGTTCTGTAAAGCCCCAGATGCAACTAATCTCTTCAACCTTGCAGACAATCTGCCTCACTAAAAACTATAGATCATTCACGTGTCTAAGTGATCTGGGCCGTTGCATTCGTGAAGCACAAACCCTGCACCACAAGAGAGGAGGAGATGAAACAAACTTAAACAAACACACAGATGTACGTTTGTTTATCTGCACAGGGAAATTTTCTTACACATGCAATCAACAATTATCAAAAGCAACAATTAGTGCTTGCAATAATATGCATAATGCTGATGGATCAATAAAACTATGCAAAAGGGTTTTATTCAGAAGATGGGGTGTGATCTCTTCAGGGACTCACCTGGATCCAATCACAACACACTTCCAATCACTCACCAACATTTAAAAGACTGTTCCCAGCACCTGTAAGATCTCCAACGGTACACACCTCCCGACTCACCATGATGGTTCTTACCTTCTTGGTTTTCCTCCACGCCCCAGGGCTGTGTCTCTATGGAATCTCCCCTGTGGATACTCACCTCTACAGTTCCCTGCTGATGAAGTCTCCTCTCCAACTCCTACCTGAATGGGAACCTTGAGCCAGTCTCCTTTATGGTTTCCACTTCACTGCAGACATCACCACCTGTTGACATGCTGCACACTCACGATTATCAAGGAATGTTGTACCACTTTAAACACTGAATTAAACCTTGTATAAAGCTCTTCTTTCATCAGAGTTATGACACATCTCTAATCTACATATTTGGTCAGTAGGATTCAAAGATAAAAAACACTTCAATGGCAACATAAAAACCAAGCACTTAGTGGTGCATTTGGATTTGAATTTCTTCTCTCTACTCTTTGACCATTATCATACCAGCCATCACTGAGTTATCGCTGCATACCTGATCATCTTCTGGTTTGCAGTTTTAGTACGTGGATCTGTGTGTTATGTTAGATGAGTTAAAGCTGTTATAGCTGCAGAGGATTGGTCGATGGCATATTAAACACTGTAGAGGAAAAATGGGAAGAATCATTAAAATGATTTACGAAAGACAGACAAATCAGAAAATAAAACTTTCAAACTTAATTAAACCCCAGATCTAACATATTTGATTTGGTTTGATACAGATGTAGTTTTCCCTGTAAACAAAACAATATGAAAAAAAAAACACTGCCCAACCTCCTCTTTTCTTTTTAATAAAAGAATGAGGTTTATGACCACTTCACTGTTTAAAAAGGAAGAAAATGTATGTGTGATTTTTGTGTAATAGATATTCTAGTCATATGTGGTTCATGTCTTAACGAGTCTAATTAGTCTGTGATAGGCAGCAGTGTATTTTCCTCTTTTAAGTATTCATGGAAGCCAGTGATCTGACAAATGGAATTTTTCAGCTCCACAGATCCTTGAATATCTTTCTCTCTTTTCTCCCTTACCCTCACCCCACACACAAACAAACAAACAACCACTTTCTTACTTTTGGTGATGGTCCAGTTGCTGTTTATGTGTTCTTTATAAAGTGCATATGACTCCACGATAACATAATTATTTTCTATAGTGCAGCTCAACACAAAAACAAAAGACCACAACACATTTATTCAGTTTGTGGATATTATAGAGCTTTAGACCTCCGTCTGAAAGACACGAGTCAAACAGGGCTAACAACATGAGATTTAAACAATTAAAATCCTAATACTAGGATTGCATGTCTAGTTTTCCAGTGAACTTAGATGTTAAATCAACCATTCCGTACGTTACAAAGGATAAGTGTGAAAAATGATAAAAATAAGGAATGCTTTCCTTCTTCTCCCAGGACTGTCTTTGCTAGGGACCAGCCGAATGGCATCATGGCAGCCCTTAGACCCTTCATCAAACTAAATATTGTCAAGAAAAGGACCAAGAAGTCTAAGAAGCACCAGCCTGATTGCTATGTCAAGATCAAGGCAAACTGCAGGTTCAGAGGTTATGACAACAGAGTGCGCAGGTGCTTCAAGGGTTACGTAAGTAACAAAAAGACCAAGCACATGCTGCCTTCTGTGTTCAGGAAGTTCTTGGTGAACAACCTCAAGGAGCTTGAGGTTCCCATGATGAGCGATAAGATTTGAAGAAATTGCCCTCAACATTTCCTCAAAGAACAGGAAGTTCATTGTGGAGCGAGCAGCGCAGTTGACCATCAAGGTCACTAACCCCAGTACCAGGCTCTTTCGCTTGTTGTCTTTTCAGTAAATTAAAATAATGTAAAAAAAAGATAATAAATAAAATAAAATAAAATAAATGCTTTCAAAAAGAGAGAAGATAATCAGGGACAGTATGTATCAAACTTGGTAGCAGTTTAAAAGTTTTAAACCTCCTACCTAGCTGTTTCTGTTTCAGTTCATACCTGGGTTTCAACTTACGTACGATCATTTATATTTTTGAAAATATTCAGTATTATTATACTTTCATATCTACCTAAAACATTTTGCACATTACTATCAAATATCTTCAAATATTCCAAAGTGTAGAACAAACGTGTAGCATACAAGTAACACAAAAACATGTCCTCTATTTTTAAAAAAGGCTAAGTGTGAGTTTAGGTAATTTTTTTCACTTTTTTTTGGCTTAAAAAAAAACAAATATGACCTGTTAATATTATTGGGGTGAACTGCCCCTTCAACTGGAACTGTTTCAATTTCAACCACAAACATTTTGTTCTATATTCAGTTGCCGCTCAATCTTCAACACTGTGAGGTAAAGCCAGCTGAGCACCACATCTCTACAGAACAAAAAAAAACTGTTACAAGAACTCTTCGTAGGCTGGAAACCACTTGTATGCAAGCATAGTGGGACAGTGTATAGTAATGGGGTCATGGTTGTGCCGAGGTGAGCATGGGGCATCTTTTAGCCTTGGCTCCAGCTACCTCATTCTGAGAAAGCCCTCTCTAGCCGACAATTCATCGGGTGCTAGGGATTCACTGCCACTGCCACTTCCATATACCATAGGTCAAGTCGATAATGCCACAGCTTACAGCCGAGCAAAGACAATTCAACATCATTCAACATGTAACATCCCATTATGCTCCATCGCAGTGGTTATATGCTCCTTGATCCTTGCTGGAATCCCTTCAATACGAACACAGCCAGTGCCCCCTTCATTGTGTTGCGTTCCTTTGGGAGGCTCCAGACTCTTAGTCCCATCAATCTGTCTCAGGGGGGCAAAACGTTCGAGGAGGCTTTCTGTATTCACTTGAACCAGACGTCCAAGCACTTCCACTTTTCATTTTTCATTGCATTTCTCTCTCTCTCTCTCTTTCTTTTTCTCCGTCTGTCTCACTATGTTCTGTCACCTCCTGCCTTCAAGGCTGACAGACAGACAGACTGATATTATCATACGAGTATCTCAAGCTCTGGGGCCCCAATCATTCTCCACAAACAGCTAAGCGCTCCCACCCAGGCTCCCCCAGTCCGCCTCTGATAAGGCTCAATATCAGTGACGGAACATATTTAATGTATGAAATGCATCCCACAACAACCAGCCAAGCATTAGGTTTGTTTAAATAGATGATCTTTATCGGGTGTTCTGTATTTGGCTGGTGGTTTGACATTGTCTCCCTCACTCTCATGCAAATTCTCATTCTCTTCTTGCTAGGCATCATCATATATTGTTTAGTTAGAGGGTTTGGGGAAGGCTCTAGGGATGGATACTTCACTAGTGTATTATTTTAATTGTGGGTCAGGGATTAGCGGTCCTGCTGCCTGCATCACTGAATAAGACTCTCAGGACAGCCTCTGTATTTTTCTCTATTTACAAATCTATTTTTGTGAGCACAGCCGTCACAAGATTACGTGCCCTGGATTTTCGCTAGTCAGGCAGATGACACTTTTCCCCCTTTGCAGGTTGTTGATCGCATCAGATATTGGATGACTTCCCATTTAGGACTGAGGCAATGGTTGTCAGTTTGTGGGCAACATTTCTGTGACGAATAAAATAAGATCTTAGAAATGCCATAAGACCGTCTGACATAATAGTTTGGAAGCGGCTGAAATTCAAATTAAATTTTTCAGCTGAACAGTAGACTGTGCAATGGCGAGGTTTCTAGAATTTCAATTATTGCTGTTTTATTTATTTTATTTTCCCCTAAAACCAAATTCTTTCTGTATTTGATAAAATGGACCAAAAATGAGAAGAAGTGCGTAGAAATCTCCGAAAGTAAATATGAATGTCTCTGCTAGTGGGCCGGTCTATATATAGCAGTACAAAGACTTGAGATGTCCCATTGTTCTTCTTCATTTTGCCATCAGCTAGACAACTGCTGAAAGGTCAAGCTTTGCTCTGCTAGCAGTTAGCATCTTTAGCGCTGTCCCCTTGGGCCATACAGATTGTCAGAGTTCACATCAAATGGAACCAGACTCCCAAAATACTCTGGGGAGTGATCTTAAAGCCACACAAATCCAGCACACACATACAAAGCACACACACTGGCTATTACCATAACAAGCTAGTGTGTTCACGCAGATACACTTGTTTGGGTATGGTGGGGGGTTCAGTGGGGCGATGGGTCCCCAGCTTTATTTCAATAACAACAGGCAGACACAAGGGCCACCTCGTCAGGCTTTAAATCACATGGCAGCGTCCTGATCTGAAGATAAGCAGCAGACGCCAACAAGAACCAATGGTTTGGACGCCCAGTTCTCTTCGTTATGTTTGCCTTCATTTTTGAAAAGACATGTGGGCATTACAACAAAGCCCTTTTGTAGGTTTATCACTCTTAAACTGACTTGTGCATGGTGGGGAGATGAAAGGAATGGGAAATAATGTTTTAATAACAGAATCTTTAAATGCACACTTTAGCCCAGCAAACCGTGTTTGAGTTTGAAAGTTTGAAACAGATTCACAAGACAAGACAAGATACAGGTAATATAAAATAAAATAAAATTTACAAAACAAAAATTAACAAATTTACAAAATAAGATTACAAATTTACAAAATAAAATGTACAAATTTACAAAATAGAAATGAATATTCTTACCAGAATGAAAATTCTTACCAAATGAATAAATTACCTGAAATGAATAATCTTACCAGAAACGGACATAAATGTAACCAGTCGGTTTTGCTCTTCTACTTAATTTTTTCTTTCTTAATCGTTGAAAGGATTCATCCATATGAGTTGTTGTAGGTTTAAAAATACAGGAAACTTGAATTCTGGTGCGCCTTCATGTTGTCCAAACCACAAGAAATGCGTTTCACACAAAAACATTTTCGGCAATCTTCGGATTTCTTAGACAAGCTCTGAGTTTGCCAAATAAAAAACAGACATTGCAGATTTGGATGAGATTAAAAAACACAAAGTTCACAAATTCATGTTCACATAAGTATCTGCTTGTAAAAGGCGTCAGAGTTTTGACTCGGGATGGTCTGTGTCCAGTCCTATCTAGAAATTCTCCAGTGTCTTAAACTTGGCAAGACACAATAATGTGACCGGTGTGAATTTTCCCTGTGATCATTTATTTATTTTTTGCTCAACTAGAGGCTGTTATATACACATCAAACTGGTAAATTCATGATTCTTGAACTCAAATGCCTCTCAAAAAAACTAACAAAAAAATCTAAGTTGTTATTTTATTCTCTATCCTCTCTATCTCTGCCGTCATGTGATCACTCGTTGTTCTTCACTGTTTTCTCATTCCTGTCTGGAGTTTTATTAGTCATTATTTCAGCTCCGGTTCCCCTTGTAAATATCTGTATATAATTCCTGTGCTGGAACTTGCTCAGCACAGGATCATTCTATCGTTCTGATCTGTTTGTGCTTCTGCACTACCTCTTCCTACTGTATGTATATTCAAGTCAGTTTGTGTCTTAGAGCATTAATACAGTTTAACTCAGAGTGACTCTTCAAGTGTTATAGTTATTCAGGGTTCCCACAGTGGGCTTTGTTCCTGGTGTTCAATTGTAGTAATTAATAATTTTATGATATATTTTAAAAGTGTTATTAGTCGTAGTATTGTTATTGTCATCATTAGTATTATTACTTTTATATATTTTAACATATTTTACAGAAAAAAGGAGATATTTTTGCTCATATTTATACTCAGATTTCACATGAAATGGACAGCAATGATACTAAACCAGAAAGCTTATCAAATGTGTCTACTTGGAACAATACACATGAAATAGAGAAAAAGGCATACATGCTTCGTAATTTTCACCCCTTCCCCAGAGAGCCGCATGTGTGCTGCAAATTACACAAAAGCACAAAGCAAACACACTCATCTCCAGTTTACACAGGTAATCCAGTGTTACTAGCAAATCAGTATTCTGTAAACTGGCAGGTCAAACAGCACTCATCTCCTTGAGACTAAATAAACATACAAATATAGTTGTTTGAAAGGCCTTGATTACATAAGCTAAACATGGCTTAGCCGCGGTGGCTGGGCTCCTTCAACAGGAGAGGCTGTTTTGAGTTTCCTGGAGAAGTTGTAAATATGCGCTAACACTTTTAGTGGTAATCCCTTCACACAAAGGCAAGCAGAGATTAGTAGCCGGTCGCCTGACAGAGAGAGAATCCTCCACCACAATCACATTTTAGCCTCTGCTGAGAGCTAGAGAGGGCATAGAGCCCACACCACTGATATCACCAATCGTGTGAGGAAGAGAGTGAAGAAAAGCAACAATCCCAAAACCGCTTAGAAGAAAAAAGAAAGAAAGAAAATAAGCCATTGCCATCAAACTGTTTGTGAACTAGCTGCCACCATTCAACGGAATACAATCCATCACGTTTATACTCCCAGCAGCTTTCTTTTACAGTACTCAGTGGTTATGATGGGGAATACAAGGTATTGTCCAGTTAAAACACTAAAACACTCCACTGTTGACCTTTTCCTGTTCACGTTAACCACCTTCGTTGCTGACTGCCTCAGTTAATACATGTAAGGTAGCGCGCAAAAGCAAAAACCAGCCCTGGAGCGTTCTGTATGAATCAACTACGGAAGCTCTTTCATTTGAAAGAAATCTGCAAAGTGCTCTGCACTTGGTTTAACCTACAATAACAGTTGATAATTGAGAAGCAAGAGGGAAGGATCACTATGACTATGAAAAGAGAAGGGGGTGGAAAAGGGGCCCTGGCTTATGTTTAATACAGTTAAACTGATATTTAATATTTTGTGCTTTCTCTCTCTTTCTCTCCTTTTGTCCACATTAAAATACTTCAAAAAGAATTCTAATGAAGTGGAAATTAAAAGGAGCGTAGATTGGGGTTGGAAAGAGAGGCTCCTAATCCCGCTATCTCTTAATAATTCAAAGTCTCTTTTATTTTCTGAATAAAAAAAGCGGAATTAATCTGGCGCTGTGAAGCTGTCCTCTCTTCTCACTGTTTAAATAAATCCCTGCTCATACATTAAACGCAAGGAGGCCGGTTTCTGGCGTGTAGCCAAGCTCTGTGTCAATTCCCTCCTGCCTCTTTTTTTATTCTCTCCCAACCCCTTTTTATTTCTTTTCTTTAGCTTTTTGCCAGGGAGAGACCTGGGAGAAGAGCAGTGCCACCGGAGAGTCCCTATCTCTAGAACCTGCTCAACACAGAGTCCTATCGCAGACTGCTAAGACCACTTAGCATTGGCTGGTGGAAGGCACCCTTAGGAAACTTTGTGGAGATATTAGGACACTCTGAAGCCTAATGGCATTTTACAAAGGCATTATGAGAAAAAAAATAGATGGCTAGTAAAAGCCTTACTGAAACGAGCTTCTCCAGCTCCTTGGAGAGCAAAGGGAAAACTTCAGGAATCCGTCTTTGTTAAGCTTCACCACAGGGCAGAAATCAACTGTTGAGTTTTAACGACAGGTTCACAGTAAATTCCTTAGAGTATTCCATTTGGTCCCTCTCTATTTGAGTTAAACTGACTCTGATAAGAGTTATTTAATCATCTATTTAATTTTAGTTTTTTCTAAATCTGTGAATTAAAATTCTGTCCTTTAGTTGTGTTTCTATATCATCACTAATGATAAAAAAACTGAAATATTTATATTTATTAATTACTCTGCCACTGAGTAGCTTTTAACTCTTTTCAGAGAGGGACCAAATGTTCTCTAAATAAAGTTACTTTTACTCAGTGCGTTTTCCTGTTTTTAAAAGCACCCCAAAGATTTTTTTTCTGCAGTGAACATTCACAAAAGTATTTAAGACGGATGTGATTTGTGTTATTTTGAAAGAAGTAGAATCCCAGTTTGCACTTTTCACAAATACACATTTTATTATGAAGACATAAATGTTCATAAAGGTTTCCCAAAAACTGTATTGTACAAAAACATATTTGTTATTTAGCAAGTAGAAGGTAACTGTGAAGAACTCACAAGATGACTGGGGTGAAGCCTTGCCGTTGCTCAATGTGAGCAAGAATAGCCACAAAGGACTCAAGATTTCTAGGCCAAAATTCAATTAAATGGTGAATAAAGAAAACTGTACAACAGGTTATATGTTGAGCTATCACAGAAAGTATAAAATTCATAAAAGTTGCTTCACCAAATGTTAATTTGCTGTATATTTTTCTTTCGTTTGCTCAAATTTCATAAATTACAAAAGTCTGCATTGAGCGTGGATTTAATTTTTAAATCTGCGAAGGAAAAAATCTGTTTTCAAGTTGTATGCACTATCACTTTTTATCAGTGTGAACTTCAACAAGAAAACAGTCTTCATTTTGAGTTCAATTAAACAAAACATATATTTACAACAACCAAATTATTATGGTGTCCATGGATGTGTATTTTTTTCTATTGGAAAGTGTCTACTTTTCTTCCAAAAAAAGTGGCATAATAAATATTAAAATTAGGAAACAACAATACATTTTATTAGAACAGTGACATTTATAGAAACTTGGAGTGACTGTAGGAAAGGTAAAAAAAGAACATGTGAACAGCATTCAGAAAGGCCCCCTAATGGGCATGAACCAAAAATCTCCCAGATAAAGTTGTGCTTATCCATACACCAACATTAATATTTTATAATATTAGGTGTCACTTGGGATAATATGGTATGATATGGTATGGTATGGTATGGTATAATATGGGATGGGATTGCAATGGTTTTGGTTTGGATGGGTTGGGATTAGATGGGTTGGTATGGTATGGAATGGTTCTGGGAGGGATTAGGATGGGATGGGTACAGAGATATCAGTGAGTCATGGCATGGTCTGTCTGCGATGAAATGTGGCCTGTTGCCAATAGTAGGATTACGTAAACAAGAATTTGAGTTATTTCTCTCCAAGAAATAACTCATGATCCAGGATCACCATAGACATTCCCAACTTTTCCTTTTGTAAAAAATACGTAGAAAATCACTTCCACTTATCTTACACACTTAGGCTTTGAATTTATAGTCTTGAGCCACATTGACACAGTCTCTTTGGAGGAAGCACCTTTACCACTGACAAAACAGAAGTATGCATCTGTTTTGTGAAGAGAAACACGAAGAGCTTTGAAACTGCATCTAAATAAGTAGGACACAAGATCATTTTCAAACTAGTTGTATTAAGCATTTAATCAAATCCTGTGACAAATCTCGTCTTTGTCGTCCATTTTATACATTGTGCCACTATGAGATAAACTTAGAATAAATGCTTTTTATTCATTTCTCTATTTTGGGAGAAAATGAGCATCTTGATCTGTTGAACCACAACGAAATGAGATTGACATGACAGGCAAAAGGTTAGGTCTGTTTAAGCCCCACCATTCTCTCTTTTCATCAGCATGTATTGCTACTCACAGAAATATCTACTTTGTGCATTTCGAAAGAAAAAAAAAATCATACAGAGAGTGGGAATAGATAGAGCCTACAGGGGAAGTACATAGGTGTGTCTGAAGATCCCCAAAGGCAACATAAAGTCATTTGCCGTGAAGGTGTGCTATTTTTATTTATATCTTTCCCTCGCTCTGTTTCATCATACATACTGTTTGGAGGGCTATCATTATGCCAGATGGAGAGCTGGGGTGAAAATCATTTGCATTACTTCCCTGACTGTCTGACTCCAGGCGCTTTGCCATGATACTTTATTCCAAACCATTCAGGCAACCATTATCACTTTGCCCCCACTCTGTTTTACCTCCCTAACACACACACACACACACACACACACACGCACACACAAGACTCACACATAGACAAACACACGCATACAACCATCCTTATCAGACGCATCTCATGCAACTCTGACATAGAGGTATAGGAGGGACAAGTCTGTGATGAGCACAAGGTAGGGTTTGGGGGGGTCCATGATGAGAGAGGAAGGAGGTCTTATGCGTGTAATTGTCCTGGTGAGCACTCAATACCATCTTAAAGCAAACAGGCAATCTACAAAGCTGTGAGGACAGGGAGGGAAAGACCCTGTGGCTATGGGGACCCTAATAGGAACTCCTTTCTCCGAGAGATAAATGGTAAAGTTCCTTTTATTTATCCTGCATGGCCGGCTGTTTGGGACTGAGGCTATTAAAGCAAAGCAATGCTATTTATCCCTCCAAAAAGGATTGGTCCCACACAGGGCTGAGGGCAAGAAAAGAGACGAGGGGGGTGAGAAAGAGCGGTGGCCAGTAGAAATTGGTAAAATTGCGAGGTCAAACTGTTTATCTTTTTTATTCCCATGTCTCTTCTTCTTTCTCAGACTCATCTTGAACCATCCTCTCCATCGGCATTCTCCTCCCTCTCTGTCTATTTACTTTTTGTAGACCATCCTTTGCCTCTTTTCAGCCTTCTTCTTTCCATCGAGGGAGTGTGTGTGATTATGTAGTCTCGTATAAATACAGCAGAGGTTTTCCTACTTGTCATTGTTGGCTGAAGGTGAGCTGATGGTGAGTTCACTGGCAGACAAAGCACCTGTACCCCCGTAAGTTAATCTACCAATTCTCACCTAACAAAAGATCATCCCTGGCCAGTCTCCCCTCACTTTGCATATCTCCTGCTCTTGTCTTATCCTCTGTGTAAGGGTGCTTCCTAAAGCATGCCATGTCACCTTATCTGAAGAGCATGCTGCTCCCTGAAAAGAGACCCTGTTAGCACTCCTCACCCCAGTCATTAAAACAACACATGGGGAAATGTCATTGGCCAACTCAGGCAGACCTTCTACGCGTGGCTCAGACAAATCAGAACAATTCATGTGCAATTGCAGAGGACGCAGGAGCCAAAGGTCTCTTGTTAAATACAGGGCTCTGTCAGTCTTTCTGCCAGACAGGGGAGTGAGGCCCAGCTTCTAGATAAGGCCAGACAGAAGTTGTGGATTGCGGGTGATTGGAGTGTTTGTGCTCTGTTGTGTATACCTGTGCTCTCTGAACATCCTGATGTGAAGAACAGAGGTTATACACACACTGCTGCCTCGCGCTTCAGAGATAAAACTGGTGCATTGTGCCAAAGAAACATTCTCTTGTAATAGTGGTCCAACTCTAGCCAGTAGGGTTCAGGTTTGAAGAATTGGTTTGCTTTATATTCAGTTGGAATTGAACTGGCGAAAATACCCAGAGTCATAACTGGACTATAAAGAAAATAGCAACACTAATATTAACATGAATACCGTTTAGTTTGGGGTCTCATCTTTCCTCCTTAAGAGGGAACTCTAGTGTCTGTCTCTGAATCCTTCACTGGTGGCAAGGGTGAAGGAGGACCAGGCCAGTAGAGTAGCCATGATAAATGACTGTACTGATCTGATGCCATCTATTTCTGTGCTACCACCCAAGTGGCAACAACCACATCAAAGAAAGCCTGTTTCTTCTCTTCCCTGTGGAGGAATTCCTTCTATATTCTGGCATGATAATGAGCTGGGCCTCCTTCAGGCCTCAAACACCTGATTGAGTCGAGCCCTGGTAGTGCCAAACACACTTAGGGAATTGCATACTGGGGATGTCGTCCAACTGGGCCAGATTCTCCTTCAGTAGGAGACATTTCCTTGGCTAGCCTACTTTGGCAGAGGATGGTAATGCCTCTTTTCTTGTACAATCAATGGTAAGATCCATTGCTGGCCCAGAAGATACCGAAGAGGTGATGGGCTTCAATGGGAACAGCTTTGAGTTTACAAAATGGGAAAATTTCTACTACAATTTAAACAAATGTCTTGTTAAAAACACAGCCCAACACTGTAAAAAAATGAGCACAACACTCAAATGTGAACTAAAAAAAACATAACTCTATTTTGTTGAGTAAAAAAGCACCTTTATATATTTTATGAAACAGTTCAAAATGCTATAACAAACAACATTGATATTGAACCAAGCGGCTGGTTTCAGAATAGATCGGTAAAACAGTGTCAGATATTGGACTGCTCCGATGCCCGGTCAAGTGGATGTCTCCGCTGGACTTCATTGATTGTGATCAGACGAAAAAAACCCAGATTCTGTTCTGTTTCCATTAAATGATTCTTAAGTAACTTAATTTTGACAGCTGCATTTTTTCCCCTCCTCATCACCTCATCGTCTCATGTGCTGGGTTTAGTGAAGTTATCGGTGTTTGAGAGAAAAAAAAAACCCTCTAGAGTTTATTGTGGTTTAGAGAAAAATAGACAAACCAGGACTGCATTATACGGCAAGAGTTATGGTTTTTTTTTTCTTTGTTTTTCTAATGTGAACACAATACACTTGCAGGGCTGCAACAGTCCAGGAATGACTTTGGCCACGTCTGATGGAACCAAAAAAAGCATTACAATTTCTGAACTCATAATAGAGTTTATAAAAAGGCTTTAATTGTGTCATATCCGGAAACATGAGGTTAAAAAGTTCTGGCATGTGATGTACAAAGGCACAATATGAACATCAGGGGACAGTACCAAGCTTGAATCTTGAAGCAATTGCCCTCTTTGTAACTATTTAACAAAACAGCCCAATTGGGGTAATCGCTGTTGATGATGGAAACAGGATATTACTCTATTCCAAAAGAAATATATTTTGCCTTCCTTGTTCACTAATGCTGTGTCAGTTGTTCACACATTATATTTTGGCTTACTGTTTATTTGAATTATAGCTCATAATTTGTAAAGTGAAACTCTTCTTAGTCAAAGATTCATTCTTTCAATTTCCTGCTCACTTATTCCCTTTCAGGATCACATGGCTCTGCTCGCTCTCACATCGGGCGACAGCCTGGACAGCGACATCCTGGACAGGACGCCAGTCCATCGCAGGGCAACACACACAATCACACCTAAGATTTAGAATTTCAGAGATCGATTCGAGAATTGTATTAGGCTTATCAGCTAATTTATTAATATTATAATATGAAGATTGCTTTTATTTTATAACTTTTTATTTAAAAAAAAAAAAAACGTCAGCTCATATGGCTGGTGTATACACAAGACAAGTTGTAACACAAGACAAGTTAACTCAAGATCTTCCCTAAATTTCAGGTTACTGTCCTATCAAACAAGCAGGATATAACTTAAAATTGTCTTATGTTAAAAATGAATGAAAATCCGTTACTGATGCATTAAAATCATACTTTGCTTTTTAGATACTGTCTCTCTGACTCTTGAAATTCTATAAGTCCATTAATGGAGATATAATGTCCTTGTCTCTTCCAATATGATATCCACACTGTTCATATCTACAACCATAATTAACATTTTTAAGTTCATCATAATGATGCAACAAACTTTATTTCCAGTAAACCTGATCAAAAATGTATTTTTTTTATGCTAATATGGTGAAATAAAAAAATAAATAAATAAGTAAATAATGATAATAATGATGAGAAGTTTCAGGAAGCAAAGAAGTAAAGAAATCTCAAGAGGTTTAGAGAAAGGGCAAGTAAGAATCAGGGTTGATGAAACAGCACAGGGGTAATATGAATTTCCTGGGGCAATAGCAGAGAAAGAAGGGAATGTATGCACATGTAAATGAGAGAAAAATGAAAGCAGGTCACACTGCCATACGTCCATCCATCTCATTTAGAGCAGGTAGACCTTGCAGAGAGTGCTGGAAGATTTGTAATTTCAGTTTTCTCAAGCGTTCACTTGAATACCAATTCACAGAGTGAATATAAAGAAATCTCTCACTGGGTCACAGTAAGAGTTTCCTCTTTATTGTAGATAATAAGATAATAGAAGAAAAATGGCCCCACATCAACCAGGGAGTCTCGAACCTCCTCCTTTATTAAATTCATCTTAATTGGCCTGTTGCCCACCATTGGTCTTTGAACATTACTTATCTTTTCTTTCCCTAGTTTGAAAGATTTTAAAGCACATCCTTTGCAGTCTTGTCAGTGGACCGCTTTTGCCCAGAATGTATGCAGAGCTTTGGTTGTAACACTGATATATTAATCATTTGGACTAAATGAAACTCTCTGCATGAATCAACTTTTACTTAATTATCTCTCATCAGAGACACAACCTACATAAAGTTCATGGTCCTTTTTCCATGAAGAACCAATTAATTACATTTAATTTATCATGCTTAATTACCCAGTTATGAATTAATTATCCAAAATCTATTTAATCACTGGACTGAAAACGCTATACACATGAATACTGAATAACTCGAATGAAAAAAAGATAAACAGATATTTACAAAATGCGAGTTTTAATTAAAATGTGTGTATTATTTAAATATACACTATTTTGACACAATATTATAAAAGTATTTGTTCGTCTCCCTTTAAATCCATTTACTCACCATTTCTAACCATAACAGCTTTAACTCTAGCTTCTGAAAAAGTTTTTCACAATGTTTACTGGAAATTTGGCTGTTCTTCCAGAACTGCCTTTGTGAGATCAAACACTGATGTTGAACAAGTAGACCTGGCTCGCAAATCATCCAAAAAAGGTCTATTGTGTTCTACTGGGTTCTATTGTGATGCTCATATACGCCTTAAAGGCCTTATTGGGGGGGGGGGTGTCCTCAAAGGGTTCCCTCAAAAATGGGAAACTGAACTTAGTATGGTGAAGAATTCAGACTTCCTTCCACTAGAAATAATGGTTGATGCAGATGTTTGGCTGCTGTTCTTGAGCTTTGAGGAAAATTGATATTTGAAAGTTTGTATTGATTAAAGGCAGCAATTATTTGTGACCTATTTTATGCAGCCTTGTATGTCCTAATACTTGGCAGTATTTAGTAGATAGACTAGCAAACATGCCTAGGTGGCATGCTGTCACCGTACCACACAATGATTCACTGAGCTCCTTAGCATAGCCCACTCTTTAACAAATGTAGTTTGTATGCCTAGATGCTTGATTTTAAACCTTTTAAACCTACAGGAGCCATGCCTATCAAATTTGAATATCAAATTTGACAACACAAAGCAATGATCTTTTTTGCATATCACAGTGGATTTAGATTTGGACATGAAGTCTCATAGAGCTGTCCTGTTCCATGAGTGGGTGTGTGGAAAACTTTTATGTGCATTTGAGAAAAAAAAAAAACGCAGTAAAATTGATATAATCACTTTGAATTAGTATATGTTTGCCAAATTGTCCACAATGTGAATGCTTTTCCATTTTTCCCTAGTTTTTAAGTTTGACCTAACACAAAAACTCTAATAATTTAGAAAAATGTGTAAAAAAATATATACACTTTCTTAAGCTAATATTGGTAGAACTGATAATAGGATTTAAGGAATTTACACTTCTGTGGCAAAAATAAATTCTCAAGAAAAACTGCATCACCGCAGGTTAAAATCCAAATAAATTCTCAGATGGACTCTGTGACATAGAATAACGGAATTAAACTATGCTGATATTTTGAATATCCAAATGAAGCTAAATAATCTATAATTGCATAATCTTTTCTAAAAGCTTTATTAATATAATATATTTGACCATCAACCAGTTTTCTACATGAGAGTTCCACATTTACTGGACCTCATCATGTGTAGAGTACCCCTTACCCCCACCATACAGAGACAAACACTGTCCCTGCTGTGTGTGTAACAGGTAGCAGAAAGCAGGTTTCTTTGAGCTGTTTTGCTGTGTGATGTGTGTTTGTTGAGGGCTAAAAGGTTGGGCAGTCCTTCCTTGCTGCCTCAGGACCTGTCCGAATTGTAATCCTATTCCTGTGTTTATCAAAGAGAGGAAGAGAGCTAGGAAGGCAGGCATTGAGCTGACGGCTTGATTGTGATGTTTCTGTCTGATAGCTCAGCTAACCTTATCCATCAATTCCACCTCAGCCTCCCAGCCCCAGAAAACCCCCACAAATGCACACACATAACAGATATCTGTCCGTCCATCAGTCTTAGCACTGACCCTCTCTTACCAGCAGACACAAACACACAATGATAAAACACATTTCACATCATCCATTCACAGATTATTTAAAGGCTAATAGTGAAAAGTTGAGTATTTTCATCAAATATACAAAATTAACTTAATTCATTCTTGATAAATAATAAATATAATTTTAGTGACGTCATGGAGAGGCACAACCCCATTTGTTCCTATGGTGTCAATATACAGTAATAACAACTTGAATCAAAAAGACTAATATAATACAGACCATAAAACATCAACACATCTGTTTAAAATATTTAACCAGCCAAAAAGCAATATTTATGACAACCAGTATCATCTCAAAAGCTGAATGAAGAAATCAATCAAAGACCAATCAATCAATCAATCAATCAATCAATCAATCAATCAATCAATCAATCGTTCAGATAAAGACAGATTAAATGATAATTCATGTCATGGTTTGGCAAAGTTTGAATGTTAGAAAGTCTATGTTGCCACAAACGTAGCGTAATCAATGCCCACATTGTCCTACAACAACTTGTAAACGTTTTATTATTAAAAGGTAATGTTAGCGCAGGTGCAAAGTGTGACTAGACAGGACGAAAACACTTTCTACAATGTGAGATTAAGACTGTGTTGTAGTTGTTTGATTGTGAAAACTGTCCCTTCTTTATAAAAAAAAACATTTTCACAAAAAAAATAAAGTGGCAAACATTCTCGAATGGAAAAACCTTTGCAATGATGAAAAATGGCAAAAAATGGTAATTATTTGAAAAAAAAGACAGTGCTTTCATAAGGGAATTAGTTTTCTTAGTACGAGAGGTAGCGGGATCGATGGCTGCATTCTTTAAAAACTTGAAAAGATTTTGTGAAGTAACTTTAGTACCTAAGCAAGCTGTGAAAACATATATGTAAATGTGAGAGTAAGAAAGTGTTATAGTTGATGAATTGATTGGGAAACTGTACCTTCTTTATAAAAAAAAATATTAGCCAGATGTTTACAATAAAAGTTCAGAATGCAGCATTTTCTCAAATGAAAAAGTGAATCACATTGACACCCATTTTCATAACTTTAACCAAAATGACAGCAAATATGTCACCTGCAATTACGAGCATGCAACATATACACGCTGACAAGAATTTAAAAAAGTGTTTTTTTTTCATCACCACCCCCTATGTATCGCCTTGCCGTTTATAACGTTCTATTTATCTTGTGTTGATCTCTAAAGATCCCTTTAGCACTCTGTGACCAGACCTTGGCTCTTTATCATAAAGACATGTATAGCCTCATGTTTCTTTGCTCTTCTTCTTTACATTCATTGGTGAATCAACTTTGCACTGACAGCCTCTTGCCAAAGTGATGCGCACAGCTTAAGCTCAATTTATTGAAGTTAACTAAACTGACAGTTAGCCATTAATATCTCCTAATTATAATGTAGTGAAAAATTAGACTGCAACACACACATTAAAGAAATAATGAAGGGATTCCTAAATGATGTACTGCATCCACGCGATAACACAGACATCATATATTCAAAGGGGCATTATTTGCAGATTTAACTTAAGTAGCACAACACAGCACTAGTGCCATTACTCAGAAATAACTTATGTCATAAAGGTAATCATGGAAACTTGACATCTCCTAAAAGAATCATTCTCTGAGGCTCATATACACATATCAGTCAAACACACAAACACAGAGTGGAGATAAATAGCTCCTGACACAAATGCCTGGGGCAGCGTTTTAGAGATGAAGATGACTCTGACAAAGCCACTGACTATGAGTCAAACAAACACTATTCCTGGAAAATCTGAGGCCGTTTCAGTGTCTCCAACACCTCAGGCTCCTCGTGTCACTTCACTCCTGTCACAGACACCCTGCTTCTGTCTCAACGTCAATGTTCTCAATCCAAAAGGGATAGTTGCAGTACAAATGTTTACTTATACACCTTTCTGAACAAGCAACTGACACCAAGAGCGTGTCATGAACAAGCAGAGCATACACACTTTAAACACCATATATCGGATATCAAAGCTGTGGCACCCTGGGTATAGTGGTCAAAGGTATGACTTGTGTGGTTGTCTACAGGAGGGATATATGTTCTGTCACTCGTCAACACACCATCGAGATCGAACCAGTTAAATTCTGATCGGGTTCAACATCTATTGAGCCACAACTGCCCACCCAAAAAGGAGGCAGAATATGCCATAGCGATACAGAGAAAGAGAGAGAGAGAGAAACAAAAAAAAATTGTACTTATCAATCTCCCACCTCAAATTCAGTTCATTTCCATTGAACCATGTTTTTTTTTTTGACTAATAATTTCATCAATTTCCCTCACAATTTATCTTCTTCACATTGTGAGTCGGATTAGTCTAATAGTTTAAATAAATCAGTGAATAAAGAATTTTGCTGAAAGAAAGAAAGAAAGAAAGAAAGAAAGAAAGAAAGAAAGAAAGAAAGAAAGAAAGAAAGAAAGAAAGAAAGAAAGAAAGAAAGAAAGAAAGAAAGAAATGGATGAATGGAAGGAAGGAAGGAAGGAAGGAAGGAAGGAAAGAGACAGGGATGGAAGGAACGAAGGAAAGAGACAGGGATGGATGGAAGGAAGGAAGGAAAGA